>APFE030661617.1:0-15000 GCA_000404065.3 Pinus taeda | reverse complement strand
TAATATTGAAAAAAATGATATTAAAATGATCAATTACTATAATTTCAAAAAAATTAATGTAAATAACAACAAAAAGATTAATTTCTAAATTAAATTCATTTTTATAAATTAAAAATTATAAAATCTCACCCCAATCAGAGATCTTAAAACAAATCACTTCACTCCACCATATTAACCCATTTCTTTTTCTCATTTTATTTTAAGTAACCATTTATTTCACACAAACTCCATGTAAATTTCATTATTAAAATCTTGCCATGAGTGCACATTTATGCTCCATTGGAAGAATCTCATCTTATGAAAATATAATTACAGGAAACTCCTCAAAATCTTCTTACCATATTACTAATCCTCCTTACCATGTCTTCACTTATAAATCAAGAACCATTCACATGATGTTGCAATTTATCTCACACAACCTTGACCAAAACACTGTATTAACATAAGAAAATAGAAGATCAATTCATCACATACAAAAATGAAATTTCATGACCTTCAAACTACAAGGTTACTGGATTTTCCTACATATATGGGTATAAACTCTAACGAATGTACCTCCTGATTCAATGGAACCTTGTACAGTCGGTTTTGACAAAGCTCGTATGTTGTTCTTCAAATCAAATGAAAAATGAAAATCTCACTGAGCCTTATTGCAGCTTATGGAGGCACTAAGTGTTTGCTACACATACATGCAAAGGATATCATCATCTACTACATAGAAGAGACTCTACCATGGGATATTGAGTTTCACACCCACTTTGAAATGAAAAATCAGATTACGAAACTAAAGTTGATCTCCCCTACACCAGAAACATTAAAATAAGGGACCCCGTCAATTGGCCCATTGAAAAATGGAGGATAACCCACAGTCTAGATAAAATTTACCATCAGAGTGAAGTAGGGAGGAACGAAAAGAAAAATGTATGTTTCACCTAAATCAATTATAGTTATTCCTGATCCGTCTGCTCTAACTTGAAAAATCTTGGAAGAAATGAGCAAAATTCAACCTTCGAGATGGATTCTCTTCATCTAAATAATATGAGACACTATGGGAGTTTATGAGAGGCATACATACCACACGATGTAAAACACATGAGATTGAAAACCAAATCAAATGTATATTAATCAATCTCAAAGAGTTATATACATGTTGTACATATAAATACACATAGGAAACAGTTGAATTAGTTGTCGAGTCTTCTTAGAATCCAATAGCTACCCAAAATAACCCTATCATTAACCTCGAGGATTAGTTTTCTAACATTCCCCCCTTAATCCGAAGGGATGTACCAAATTCCAAGAATGAGAGCTCAAAATGAAAAAATGCATCTCATCCAAGAGATGAATGTCTCTCAAGAAATGGTTTTTAAGGATAACCACAAACCAATATGGGAGAACTCAAAGTATCAATCAACACCAGCTCTGGAACCTTCATAGCGGCTCTAAGAACAACCAAAAATATGGTTTTAAAGTGACAACAAACTCTGGAACTATGACAGTAGTTCCTCAAACAATTCCAAACATGGAAGTGCTTAATCAACTCAATCAATTCAACTCTGACTCATGTTCACTTGACATCTCAAACTCAAACCTCTAGCAAACCATCAACAATTCCCCCCTTGTTGGATACAGGGTGATAAGTACTCTTCATCACTGCAAGGATGGTGATCACTCTAGAACATGTTCTTTAGTATGACCTGTAAATCTTCTTGGTTGTTTTCATCGAATCCCAAGAAGAAATCCATCTAAAATTTAGCAGCTCTCTTGTAGTAATATTCTTTCTAGAACATCTATTTGTATGATGATTTCACTTTCCAAAATTGTCACATGGGTGAAGATTAAAACCCTGATATTTCAAATGTACAACTATGTTACACTGTTGGCATCTATCAACTTATTCTGCAACAACACCGTCCAGAAATCCAACACTTCGGAATTGTATAGGTTTAGCAAAAATCTGGAATGTGAAAAGATACATCTAGAATCTAATTTTTGTAACCTAAACCAGTTATGTGTTTATTGTTAGTAATCTCTTCCCATGGTCTTATAAAAGTTTTGGTGATTACAGACTTCACATCTATATGCAAATGAATTTCGCATACATTTTCCTGAATATGAATTTTCACTTCACCCAATTTTTCCTTTGAAATCACTTCATTACTCTGATCATTCTGATGATCAAGCTCAAAGAAATTGTTATTCTGAACAAGAACAAGTTCAGAATTCTTCTTTTATAATTCATGTAGTTCATCTCACGGTACTCTAGCTCCAAGAATTCAATTTTTCTTTTAGGATTTTGCAAACCTGATTGGATTTCAGAGAGCATGTCTTTGCTAACTTGGACACTATTATGAATAGTAGATGACCTTAAATTGCATAATAACTATAACAAATCATCGATTTTGGCCATTTTCTCTAGCAGCCAACTTTGAAAAAAAGGTGTGTTGGCTACCACCGAAAATGCACCCAATACAAACAAATTTACAATCATTTAAGTGGGTGTCGAGTTCAACTGACCATGCAATCTCATTTACAACGCAATATTCAGCAAGTCAATATAATGCTAATGGAAAATAAGAAAATAGGCAGGAAAACCCTTCAAGTACACAAAAAAAACTAATGATACGACACTTCTAATAAACAACTTTTCAAAAAATTTCATCAATATTTTCACGAACGTCTTCCCAATGAAATAACTAATCCAAAATAACCTTGCAAACCTCAACGAAAAACCTCAACATCCAATTAATTCTAAGAAACTTTTTCCGTAACTTCTCTTGCCATAAAAAAAAGGAGACTCCATCTATCTCGCAATACGGTTTCCAGAAAAAGCAGAGAGACTCCATTCAACAAAAATGATTCCATTGAAAAAATTTGCTCCGCTGCCTTTAAATGTAAACAACCAATCAATTTTATTTATTTTTAGTTTCAGTACAACACTCACTACAGCCCCACATAGCTTATCAACAAAGGGGCGGTATATTTTCACTCGTAGCTATGCTTCCACTAAATCATGGTTCTTCGACAGTGACACCAACATAGCTTGAACAACCTTCAATTTTCAACTGAACTTTTAATTCTGGCATTCCAGAGAAATAGTCACCTCTAATAGTTGACAAAACTCAGATTCTGTTTCAAGAGAGATTGTACAGGAAGACGCAACTGATGGAACCAATTCTTGTAAAATAAAATTTCTCCAAATTTTTTTTGAAACACATCACCACACTCTGTGCATAAAAAATAAAATTCGTTGCAATGTGTACCTTTAATATTTATGCAACACCAATCTCCATTCACGAATCAATGCTTGGTTGCTACTCGTGGATCAAAAAATCCGATCCACAACACTTACAAATCAATGACATTATTGCTATAATAAGGATGCTAACAACCATACACCATACGTTTACTATTTGTATTCAGACAAAATGTGTGAGACTAGATTTTAAAAAAAATGATTGCATCTATGTTCAAAATTGTGAACCTGGATGAGAGGTTGTCCATATCCGTTTAATTTTGTTGAGATTTTCTATTTTAAATAAAATAGGCAAAAATCTCAATAGGTGACAACAATAGGAATTTGTTGCTAGATTAGCTCCAGGTTGTTGGGAGAGAGTTAGTGCATCCTATATTTTATGTGAGAGGATTTATGAGGCAGTTAGATTCTCCTAGCTATAAAACAAGTATCCATACGGATTGTCTTTTGTGAGAGAGTTTGTGAGGAATTGATTAATTTTTTGTAATCTCCTATTTGATTTATAAAGATTGCCAATGCCTATGTTTGGTGGACGTAGCCCAGATTAGTTGGGTGAACTACATTAATTTGCGATGTCTCCTGTGCATGATTTATTTGCTGTGTATATGATTTTATCTGTTGTGCATCCTGGCTCCAACAAATGGTATCAGAGCAATGTTGAAGTGCTGGTGCACAGAATTGTTGGTGCGTGATTTAACTGTTGTCCAACAGAACTGTTGCATGGAAAGGAGTGCATGATTGTTGGTTTCTTCATTGAAGTGAAGGTGCACATTCAGTATTCATTAATTGCGGGATGCGTGGAGGTGCTAGTGTCGGATGCGTGGAGGTCATTGTTTCCAGAACTGCTTGTTCAGCTGATGTGTGGACCTGCGTAACGGCAGCTAGCTGCATAAAGTGTGTATGACGTAGCTCTGGAAACCAATACAAAAGGAGTTTATCATCTTCTGGAATTTGTGGCATCCCTTGTCTGCTACACAAAAATCATATTACTGTGCATGGAGGTATTGCGTGTTGGTGGAGACCTGCGTGGAGGTTGTTTACCAAACCTACGTGGAGGTGGTATTCAATTAGTGTTGGTGCGTATTGTTGGAGATGTAGCTTATGAATAGAGTAGAGTATGTGTACTGATGCGTGGATGAATTTTTTAAAACCTGTGTGAAGTTTTTTTTTGCTGTTTGTGCCAACCTTTAATGCGTAGTGCTGGTGCGTATTTTGGGATTGTCTGTTGGTAAAACTACGTTGGTAAACCTGGAGTTGTTGTTTGGTTTTGTTCTGAGTGATTTTCCATTAGCGTGACTTTGTTGGTTAAACAATAGCTCAAAATAAATAAAAAGGCGCATTTTTACTTGATTAAATACGCCAGTGCTCCATTGGTGCATTGTTCCAGTGCACTTTGATACTCAGCTTTTTGTATTGTAACTCAATTTTTTTTTTTAAAGCAAAGGCAGTGTCATATAAGGCATAGGTAGTTTTTTATATATTAATTGCTGGTTTTTTTAAAAAGTTGGATTTGGAGATTATTGCTTTTTGGTTGATACAAGATGGAAAAAACTCAGAGTGCCCGGTTTGAAATTGAGAAGTTTAATGGCAAAAATAATTTTGAGATCTGAAAGGTGAAGATGTACGATTTGCTTGTCCAACATGGTGTGGCAAAGGCATTGTTGGGCAAATCCAAATAGCCTTACAACATCATAGATAATGAGTGTGCCGAGATGGATGAAAGAGCAATAAGTGCAATTCGACTGTGTCTGGCGGATGATGTCATGTTTAATATCGTGTCGGAGACAACAGCTATTGGTTTGTGGACGAAATTAGAGAAACTGCACATGGCCAAATCCTTAACCAATAGGATTCTCCTGAAGCGACAATTGTACAGTTTGCGAATGAAGGAAGGTAGATTGATTGCTGATCATTTAAATGCTTTTAATACTCTTCTTGTGAAATTACAAAATATAGAAGTAAAAATTCAATCCGAGGATAAAGCTATTACTTTATTGTGCTCGTTTCCCGAGTCATGGGATCATTTTGTTACTTCTATAAGTCTTAGTTCATTGGAAACTATTGAGTTTGATGATGTAGTTGTATCTTTATTATCAGAAGAAACAATGAGAAGGTCGCATTCAGAAACCTCTACATCAAAACCTATGATGGTTAGAGGTCGTTCGAAAGAAAGACGCTCCAGTAGGCCGAGCGACTCACGTTCAAAGTCGAAAGGGAAGACGAGTAAGCTAAAGTGTTGATTTTGTGGCAAATCAGGGCATTTAAAGAAGGACTACTGGAAGCGACAGGAGCAAACTTCTAAAGCAGATTCTTCGACAGAGAAGAAGGAGGCAAATACGACAGACATAGGTTCGGCATCTGGTTCAAGTATGAGTGATGAAGTATTATCAGTTAATGTGTCAAATCATGATCAACATTGGTTGTTAGATTTCGGTGCATCAAACCACATGTGTATCAATAAAGAATGGTTTAAGACATATAAATCAATTAATGATGGAGTTGTGTACATGGGTAATGATGTAGCATGTAATATTGTGGGGATTGGGAGCATACAACTACAAATGTTTGATGGGACAACTAAAATGTTAACTGATGTGAGGCATGTACCAGATTTAAGGAAAATTTTGATTTCATTAGGAGCACTTGATTCAAATGGATATAAAACTGTAATTCAAGGTGGAGTAATGAAAATTTACAAAGGTATTTTACTAGTTATGAAAGCTAAGAAGGTCGGAAATCTATTTCAGTTAGAAGGAGGTACAGGGTCAGATTATGTGTCTACGGTGTCTGAACATGATAGTAGTTCCATTCACTTATGGCATCAAAGATTGGGGCATAGCAGTGAAAGAGAGTTAAAAATTTTGGCTGATTGCAAGTTACTTCCAAATCTAAAGTCTGGAAAGTTAGATTTCTATAAGCAATGTCTGTTTAGAAAACAAAGTAAACAAAAGTTTAAAACATACAAACATACTAGTAAAGGAATACCTGATTATATCCATTCAGTTGTTTGGGTTCCAGACCCTACAACCTCATATGGTGGCTCGTCATATTTTGTATCGTTTATTGATGACTCTTCTAGGAAAGTGTGGGTCTACATGTTGAAAAGGAAGTTTGATGTTTTTTTAGTTTTCAAGCAGTTTAGAGCATTAGTAGAAAATAGCACTGGTAGAACAATAAAATGTTTAAGAACTGACAATGGTGGTGAGTTTACTTCCAAGGAGTTTGACAGCTATTGCAAGGATGCAGGGATCGAGAGACATAAGACCAAGGTTTATACTCCTCAGCAAAATGGAGTTGCTGAACGCATGAATAGGACTCTTCTAGAGAGAGCAAGGAGTATGTTGAGTAACGATGGGTTGCAAAAGGAGTTGTGGATGGAAGCGGTGGCAACAGCTTGTTATGTGATAAACCGATCTCCATCGATGGTGATAGGCTGCAAGATTCTGCAAGAGGTATGGAAAGGACACCCTTGTGACTATTCTAAACTCAGAGTGTTTGGTTGTGATGCATATGCTCTAGTGCCTAAACATCAGCGTACTAAATTAGATCCAAATTCTAAAAGGTATATCTTTGTTGGGTATGGTGTTGGAACAAAGGGATATAGATTGTGGGATCCTACTACCCGCAAAATCATCATCAACAGAGATGTAAAGTTTAATGAATCCTCTCTTGTACAATTAGATGTAGATAGTAGATTGACATAGGATGATGTATCTAACTTTCATCACATTCAGTTCGATAGCATTTCTAATGATAGTCATGATGACCATAGTTCAGATACTAGTCATGAATAGCTTTCAGAATCAGAACATGAATAGGGTTCAAGTATATATCATGAATAGGTCTCAGATATTGATCATCAAGAAGTTCCTACAGATGGTAGTCAGTAAATTGAGGAAGTGCCAGAAACATCCTTAAGGAGGTCGACAAGAATCAAACGGCCACCGAGAAGGTATGATGATTATGTTACTTCACTTGCATTTACTGCTAATGACGATGAACCTCTGTGCTATCAGGAAGCAATAGAAGGTTCGAAAAGTGACAAGTGGAAAGCAGCCATGAAGGACGAAATGATGGCCTTAGGTAAGAATGGCACATGGGATCTGCTTGAGCTTCCGAAAGACAGGAAAATTGTGGGGTGTAAATCGGTTTTTAAGCTAAAACAGGGTGTGGATGATACGGAAGATAGGTACAAAGCGAGGCTAGTTGCAAAAGGGTTTTCTCAGAAAGCCGGCATTGACTTTCATGAGATTTTTTCACCAGTGGTTAAAATAGTTTCAATTAGAATTGTGTTAGCATTAGCTGCTTTGCTTGATTTAGAGTTGCAGCAATTACATGTTAAGACTGCATTTCTACATCGAGACTTAGATGAGGAAATTTATATGGAACAACCGGAATGGTTTGTTTAGCATCACAATGAGAAATTTGTCTGCAGGCTCAAGAAGTCATTATATGGCCTGAAGCAGTCACCTCGGCAGTGGTATAAGAAGTTTGATTCTTTCATGTTGAGTCAGAAATATGTTAGAAGTGAATACGATCATTGTGTTTATTTCAAACAGTTGAATAATGGCATGTTCATTATCTTAGTGTTATATGTTGATGATATGCTTTTAGCAAGCAAAAGCATTGAAGAAATCAACAGGTTGAAGACTCAGATGGCAAGGACGTTTGATATGAAAGATCTAGGAGCCGCAAGACAGATTTTGGGCATGGAGATTTTCAGAGACAGGAGGAATGGTAAGCTGTGGCTATCACAACAGAAGAGAAAATACTTTTGAGGTTTGGTATGGATAATGTGAAGCCTGTTTCAGTCCTTTTAGCTTCCCATTTTAAGCTTTCTTCGAGTTTATGTCCTAATACAGATGAAGAAAAGGATTATATGTCTCGAATTCCATATGCCAATGTAGTAGGATGTTTAATGTATGCAATGGTTTGTACTCAACCAGATATTTCACATGCAGTTGAGGTTGTCAGCAGGTACATGGAAAATCCGGGTAAAGAACACTGGTCAGCAGTGAAATGGGTGCTTCGGTATTTAAGAGGCACAAGTAGTTATTATATTTCAATAAGAGTAGTGAATTTGTTTGCGGATATGTTGATTCCGATTTTGCAGGTGATTTGGATAAGAGAAGGTCAACTTCAGGGTACGTCTTTACTCTTGCAGGTGGAGCTATCAGCTGGATGTCAAAGCTATAGAACATTGTTGCTTTGTCCACTACTGAAGCAGAATATGTTGCTGCTTCTCATGCTTGCAAAGAGGCAGTTTGGTTGAAAGGTTTGCTTGGTGAGTTTGGTAGGTTACAGGACAATATCAGGTTATTTTGTGATAGTCAAAGTGCAATACATTTGGCTAAGAATCCGGCCTATCATAGAAAATCAAAGAATATTCCAATTAAGTACCATTTTGTAAGACAGGTTATCACTGAAAGGGGAGTCTCTCTTGAAAAGGTGCATACAAAGGAGAACAGTGCAAACATGTTCACGAAACTAGTTTTGTTGGAGAAGCTACGCTGGTGTTTGGCTTCTCTTGGCTTGCAGAAAAGATAAAATAATAATAACAGGGCATCAGGCGAATTGTTGTCAAGGTGGAGATTGTTGAGATTTTCTGTTTGTAGCAAAATAGGAAAAATCTCAGCTGATGACAACAATAGAATTCAGCTCCTAGATTAGCTCCAGGTTGTTGGGAGGGAGTTAATGCCTCCTATATTTGATGTGAGGGAATTAATGAGCTGTTAGATTCTCTATTCTATATAACAGGGAACCATTCGGATGGTTTGCTAAGAGTGTGAGAGGTTTTAGTGAGGATTTCTTGATGTAATCTCCAACTCGATTAATAAACTCCTGATGCCTATGTTTGGTGGACATAGCCCAGATTGGTTGGGTGAACCATGTTAAAAATTGTCTCTTATGTGCTTGATTGTTCTGCTGTGTTAATTCTATTGTGTTAAGTTCATTTAAGCTTGCTGTGCACCTGTACCAACATGGAGAAAGGTTTTCGAGTCTTTGTAGGTGAATAAACTCTAAAAACTCTAAGACTAACTTGAAATCGTGAAAAGTAGGGTACGGAAGAAGATGTTTGTATGGAAGAAGATGTTTGTATGGAATAACGGATTGAGGCTATGACTCAAAAACTTGAAGAGTCCAAAGAAGACTAAGATATAATCAGGGTTTTTCAGAAAAGAAAAATGACATATAATCTATATATGTTCTCTGACGGTCATGGATCACTCGCAGAGATAGTCGATCATCCATTTTATCAATTAAAAGACAAAAGTCCTATTTACGTGACATCTTCGGCCTCTGTATTTGGTGTGAAACTATGTCAACTATAATCGATAACTTGATCTAAAGTTGGGGATAGGGTATGACTCAAACATCAAAACCTACCAAAATGTTGACTTACAGTTGGGGTGTAATACAAATGTTGGTTTTATTATGACAACCTACTTGGTTTTTTAATGAGTTAGAAATGTTTGGTGTTTTTAATTGAGTGGATTCGATGACATGAGAATCAGAGAAGACTGAATAGTCCATGTCACTCTATTTTCAAAACCAGTTTGGCTTTTGTAGTCAATCTTCTTGACCTATGGAATTTATAAATATAAAGAACTTGAATACAAAGAAATTTTACTTATGGAAAAGAATTGCATAGCTCTCCTATATCATATTAATCAGATAATGAAAAACTAGAAATAATATCGTTCAAACTGAAATAAAGCACCGCATCGTAATAACATAGCAGAACTAAGAAAATAGTAGCAAGAAAGTACAAGAGAAGAGCTTTCCTTGAGTAGTTGTGGATTTGCCACTGGGCATATTTTTCTTTTACGGGCTGTATCTCTACTAAAATGAGAAAGCTCCAAGCTCCAGTGCTATGATGGGCATTGGGCATTCACTGCATAATATTCCAATTTACAACTTCCCCACATACCATTTGAGAATCGATATTATGATAAAATTGGGACGAAATTTGTAAGAAATAGAGGTTAAATCATCATCGGATTGGAAAAAAAAGTTAACACAATGATAATTCTCATAAATATTGGAACTTCATAATAAATTCCTTATCAAACCAATTCTAGATTGTGAATGTTAACAATGTTGTGTTAATTAATGCACTGGTGAGCTCGAGCTCCCCATTTTAATTGTGTGCTTTAATGATATTGAAATCTAGATATGCTGACTAGACAAGATGGATATGGCCCCTGCACTAGTCCCATCCCATTGATAATTACAAAAATTCACATCAGCACTGGAAGCATAGAATGATACTGCACATCCAGTGCAACTCAGGTAAATTGATAGTGGGTACCTATACTGTCAATTTACTATAAAATTTAAATGAATACACGTTATTATATTATATTATATATATATATATATATATATATATAAAATTAAAACCTGAAATTTTATTACATGCTCGTAATTATGACAGGTTTAGAAATTATTAACAAGTTCATAATAACGTGTAGATTTTGAATGTGCCATGGCTAAAAATGGTCAAAACGTGCATATGGGCATCAATTTTAACCCCTGAACTATGTAATATTAATTTGTAATATTAATTGAATTGATGACAGCAAGAAGAAGTGGACAAGAAAAGTCACGAGCCAAGATTTCACAAAGTACTTTTTACCGAAAATTAAAATTCAAGTCTGAACATTCCAAATTTACTCCCACGCCTATACATGATGTGGTTGTGTAGAGAATTTCTTGAAAAGCATTTCTTGAAAAGAAACCTAACTGTTTGTACGAAAATTTGAATAAAATCATGTCACGCTTTTTTGCGGTAAAATATGGTCCGCTCTTACTTTAAGGCAGGGTTGGAATTTGGATTCCTCTTTACCGAGCATACAATTTTTTTTTGACGTTTTAGGTATTTATTTTGCCCTTCAAGAAACGTTATGTTTAAAATTTTTCCCTTCAAGAGTGATGTTTTGATGATAAATTAACCCTTCACTAATAAATGTTTCATTAAAAACACATATCTATTATAATAAAAAAAAAACCAAAATGACCATAACACATAAATAACTTATTGAATTCTCAATTTTGGGTTGAAATTGTATGGAACACTCACAATAAAATATTCATAACTCTGAAATCAAATGTCCTTGACTCAGACATGCCATAACATCTGTATATATGAGAAATTACTAAGGATATCTTATGGGATATATAAGATGACCAACAAAGTAGAACTATAAGATGGACAATCCTCTACATCCTCTCCATGATTGTAATCACATGGAATCAATGTGGGGGTCCACTGCGGAGAGTTTGTAGTCAAGCAAGTACAATGTATTAAAAGTTTTTTATTATTTCATAAGTGGCGGTATGCAATTCTTCATAAACCATATAATTCAAAGCTTTTAAGTGACATGTTGAGACACTCGATATCTGGTGCAGATTGTATTCGAACTGACACTTCCACTGATCCACAGGCGACATTGTGACATAGGATAACCTTCATAAGTGAGTAGTGAGTCGATGAAATAGTGACAAGCCTCTCGCCCAAACAATCTAATAAAGTTGGGTGACCAATACACTCAGGGAGAGCAAATGGCTACAAGAAATATTGTGGTCCAAATTTATTATGACAAGGAAGAGGTTTTGTTCTTTATCTATGTAGGTTTGATGATGCACAAACACACTCATGGATTTATTGTTTGTTTCATTCAAGTGAGAATTTTAATGATGTTTGCATAAGAGATATATACATATTCATTGGATTTCAAGGAAACTATTTTGACTCAGATTCTAATCCATCTAATCCAACTTACCCTGATCAAATGAAAGAATTGTGAGTTATTGAACAACATTCCTTTTAAGGAGTGTGAAATATATATGTTTTCTTCTCCTTGTCCCTTCTAGGTGATACCTATGGGAATTCAATAATACTAAGATCGAGCATCTGATGAGACCGCATCATGAACAAAAACATTTCAAACCGAGCCAAATTTGTTTTGTTGTGGGCACACACACACACACACACACACACACACATATATATATATGAATGACATTATTTGATATAAAGTCTCTATTAGACTAGATGCTTATTGATCACTTAGTTTTCTAGATATATATTTAAGTAGACTAGGAAATAACCTTTGTTGAATGGTCTGAGATCCATTTTCCGTGGTTGTGTATCCTTAGGCTATAGGTTAATAAAAATATGTTTTTCTTTCTATGTGTGTTCATATTCAAATTCACTCCGAAGCTCTCTTCAATTCGCATGGTCCACTCATATGCACCTCAAGCTGCATCAACAAGAAAGCAAATTATTCAAAGGTGAAAAAGGGGCCTAAATAGATTTACCCATGGAAAATTGAAAGCTTGTAATATTAATGAGACAAAAGATAATAGAGAAAAGCTAAGAATGTGAAGCCTAGGAATAAAAGTACATAAAATTGTTATCTATAAGTTTATAGTTTCTTTTTGTAATAATTCCTAAAGCATAAAAGAGCCAAACAAAGGTCATTTCTAGATGGTTTTGCCAAAATTATTATGTTTACAATTCAGTTGTTCAACACCATTTCTACATTTATTAATTTTAATAAATTAATAAATAGTTTCTAGTGATGTTTTAGATTAGTTTCATTCTCATGGTCAAGTTGTAAAATTAATAAATTAGATTTTGGTTTACTTCAATGCTTAACCCACTTAACGTACTACACGTATGCGTTTAAGTAACACACCTTGTTGGTGATGGATAGAGTCAGGGTTGGAATTTGGATTCCTCTTTACCCATCATACAATTTTTTTTTGACGTTTTAGGTATTTATTTTGCCCTTCAAGAAACGTTATGTTTAAAATTTTGCCCTTCAAGAGTGATGTTTTGATGATAAATTAACCCTTCACTAATAAATGTTTCATTAAAAACACATATCTATAATAATAAAAAAAACCAAAATGACCATAACACATAAATAACTTATTGAATTCTCAATTTTGGGTTGAAATTGTATGGAACACTCACAATAAAATCTTCATAACTCTGAAATCAAATGTCCTTGACTCAGACATGCCATAGCATCTGTATATATGAGAAATTACTAAGGATATCTTATGGGATATATAAGATGACCAACAAAGTAAAACTATAAGATGGACATTCCTCTACATCCTCTCCATGATTGTAATCACATGGAATCAGTGTGGGGGTCCACTGCAGAGAGTTAGTAGTCAAGCAAGTACAATGTATTAAAGTGTTTTAGTATTTCATAAGTGGCGGTATGTCATTCTTCATAAGCCATATAATTCAAAGCTTTTAAGTGATATGTTGAGACACTTGATATCTGGTGCAGATTGTAGTCGAACTGACACTTCCACTGTTCCACAGGCGACATTGTGACATAGGATAACCTTCATAAGTGAGTGGTGAGTCGGTGACACTGTGACAAGCCTCTCGACCAAACAATCCAATAAAGTTGGGTGACCAATACACTCAGGGAGAGCAAATGGCTACAAGAAAGACTGTGGTCCAAATTTATTATGACAAGGAAGAGGTTTTGTTCTTTTATCTATGTAGGTTTGATGATGCACAAACACCCTCATGGATTGGTTGTTTGTTTCATTCAAGTGAGAATTTTAATGATGTTTGCATAAGAGATATATACATATTCATTGGATTTCAAGGAAACTATTTTGACTCAGATTCTAATCCAACTTACCCTGATCAAATGAAAGAATTGTGAGTTATTGAACAACATTCCTTTTAAGGAGTGTGAAATATATATGTTTTCTTCTCCTTGTCCCTTCTAGGTGATACCTATGGGAATTCAACAATACTAAGATCGAGCATCTGATGAGACCTCATCATGAACAAAAACATTTCAAACCGAGCCAAATTTGTATGAATGACATTATTTGATATAAAGTCTCTATTAGACTAGATGCTTATTGATCACTTAGTTTTCTAGATATATATTTAAGTAGACTAGGAAATAACCTTTGTTGAATGGTCTCAGATCCATTTTCCGTGGTTGTGTATCCTTAGGCTATAGGTTAATAAAAATATTTTTTTCTTTCTATGTGTGTGCATATTCAAATTCACTCCGAAGCTCTCTTCAATTGGCATATTCCACTCATATGCACTTCAAGCTGCATCAACAAGAAAGCAAATTATTCAAAGGTGAAAAAGGGGTCTAAATAGATTTACCCATGGAAAATTGAAAGCTTGTAATATTAATGAGACAAAAGATAATAGAGAAAAGCTAAGAATGTGAAGCCTAGGAATAAAAGTACATAAAATTGTTATCTATAAGTTTATAGTTTCTTTTTGTAATAATTCCTAAAGCATAAAAGAGCCAAACAAAGGTCATTTCTAGACGGTTTTGCCAAAATTATTATGTTTACAATTCAGTTGTTCAACACCATTTCTACATTTATTAATTTTAATAAATTAATAAATAGTTTCTAGTGATATTTTAGATTAGTTTCATTCTCATGGTCAAGTTGTAAAATTAATAAATTAGATTTTGGTTTACTTGAATGCTTAACCCACTTAACATACTACACGTATGCGTTAAGTAACACACCTTGTTGGTGATGGATAGAGTAAACATAAACCATAGTAATAGTTAAATATATACACATTTCTTACAAATTTTATGAAAGCACTATATTTATAAATCAGAATTGTTGACGATTTTCTTTTTAGTTCTATAGTATGTATTAAAATTGCTTTTGTTTGGCTAAGAGTTTGATTTCATGGAATGTAAGGAAATAGGTTAATA
>APFE030661613.1:55626-74901 GCA_000404065.3 Pinus taeda | reverse complement strand
AATCTTGTGTCTAGCCTAGTTCAAATGCTAAAAGTCCTTTTGTATGTAGCGTGAGGCTACATTTATAGAAGTCGAGAGGCAACCTTTCACCTTCCCTTATGACTCTTGGTCTTCCCTCATGACCCTTCAGCTTCCAGATTACTTTTTAACATCTGAGTGATCTTTGGGTTTGCAAATTACTTTTGGATTTTCTTCTTTTGCCATTTCCCATGGTTCAATATTTTGTCATTAGTAACAAAATAATAATAAGAAGAAGTTCATTGTGCTTTAGAGGTGGTAACTTGACCATGTCCTTGTTATGTCCAAAGTCGCCTTAGCTTTGGGTTGACTATTCAACAATTATCACGAATTTTGTTCACGCTTCCACCACATCGCAATCCCAATCCTGTAGACACGTAGCAATAAATTAGAATAAATTAAAAACATGCGTAATAGGATAAGAAGTAATTTATCATAACCATAATTGATTTAGATAGTTGATATTGAAAAGCAAGGGAAAATTTATAGCTCCCGTAATATTGATGTAACAATTTGCTCGGCTCATTTTCTTTCACGTTTTTGGCGTAGTTATCAATGTTGCTCCTTTTATGGTTGCACTTTCGTAAGTTGTCCCACTTCAACATGTTTTCAATGTATTATTTGTGCGTATGGATCCCCTAAAGCATTATGAAACCTCAACATTAATATCCTCTTCCCAAGTGCAACGGTTATTTCAACTTGCTAAACGCCATATAATACACATTCTTCCATCGTTGATTTACCATACTTTCATTGCACTACTAAATGCAACGTTTGCATACATTGCTTCGCACAATCTTTGATGACTCAAATTTTATTGTTCCCGGAGTTGTGACTTTTAAATGAGCTTGGATCTTCCTTGGTCTCACGCGCTTAACCATTACATTATTCCAATTTGTCTATTGCGCAAATTTCATAGTATTGCTACTACTGTGCACACACTTTGAATGGATTTTCTCGAGTGCTGATCTCAATCTTTAGATGTAGTCTCATATATGCTCCTTCAACAATTTCAGCGTTGCATAGTTTGTAGATTCTACTTGGTTGCGTTGTGCATCCATAAGGTGATTCAATTGCCTACGGAGGTGCCAAGCGCTATCATAATGAGAGTATATGGGGTGGGCAAATGGCACATCTATACGGATCAAGGGTGGCAAGGACTACCCCATGGAATTGTGCTATGCGCCAATGAGACATGGTTTTCCTTATTTAACACATCATTGCCTGCCTCCTAGTAAGGCCTATTGTGGAAGATAGAGACATAATTTGTCTCACGGAAACTCATGAACATGATGGTTGCAAAACTTATGCGTTTGATGGTTATTTGAAGTTTGCAATTTGGAAGAAGGCAACAGAGAATGGCAAATGGTATGGGGGAACACTTGTTTTAGTGAAAGAAAAAGAAAATTGTCACATTCAATTAATGAAAGAGGATGCAAGTAAACATTATTTATGGTTCAAAATATTAGAGAATAAGAATCATATAAGAATTGCAGCGTGATATTTTCCCCTTCAAGTCTCAAAAACTTATAAAAATAAGGGGCTAGACAACAAGGATCCGTATGCAACCTTAAAGAAATATTATTTTTGTGTATTCTCAATAGGGAAAAGTTCTTTTAGTGGAAGATTTCGATGCTAGAACATCAAATCAACAAGCTAATATTCTTTGTTGCAAAGAGGATCACAATCTTATTTGGCTTACTTAAGAGAAGAATCCCTAATGGTTGAGATGTTCAGAGGATTACAAAGTTAGCAATCATTTGGAGAGGAGTTGCTTACACTGCATGGTGCTTTCAACTTAATTATTTGCAATGGTGTAGATAGATGGAAAAGGTTTGGGAACTTCACTTGCAACCCATACAATGGGGCAAGTGTCGTTGACTATGTGATTTGTTCACAAAGCTTGATAGAAAAGATAGGCAAAGTTAAAATTGGAGAGCATATTTGAGACTTAAAATCATGCCATAACCCAATTTATATAAAGTTATTATGGTTAGAAGAAAGACAACATAGGAGGAAAGCTCAATGTTCTCGGCAATCACTATCAAAGGGTAAAATTCTTAAAAACGCAAGAAAATTGTTCTATCTTCAAGACAATGCTAGAGAGATTAATTCAGAAGGAAAAATTGGTTTCCAAAGCTTCAACAATCATGAGTTAACAAATATAATTCAAAGTGAAAAAAAAAAAGAAAAAAAAAAAGGAATTCAGAATCAAATTGTTTTCCTATAAATGCTTGGTTTGATGAGACATGCAAAATGACAAGGAGAACCTTGAAAAAGGCAGGCAAGGAGAAGATGAATGCAAAGCTATTTACGCAGGTCTCAAAAATGAAAAAATATGAGTTCATGCAAACAAGACAAGAAGAGTTAATATATCTAGGCAAGAATAACCCAAAATTTTCTGGGAGGAACTTCAACCATGGAAGAAACAAATCAAAACTAATATCAAAACCAATCAATGGTTTGAATATGTAAGACAACACTACGAGAAAGAATCAGAGGCTAAGCCTCCCCCCAGGATCAACACAACTACAAAGCTTTTCATGTTACAGGAAGTGGAGATTGGAATTAAGAAGCTGAAAACAGGGAAAGCATAGGACTTGCTTGAACTTCAAGCAGAGTATCTAAAATGGGGAATGAACACTCTTGCACCGCACATCATGGAAATATTCAACATCATTTGGCAAGGATTCCCAAGAGACTTGACAATTAGCCTGACAATACCCCTTTTTAAAAGTGGAGACATTAATAATCCTTCCAATTATAGAACCATTATGATCAATCCTTTGTTTGCAAAGCTTTCTGGCAGCATGGTAGAAAATAGAATTAGTGAGTGGGCAGGAATAAAAGAAAAGAGGGTAAAAGGACAAGCAGGTTTTAAACCGAAGCATTTTACAGTGGATCATGGTATCACACTGAGACACATTATTGAAAAAGTTTGGGGGGACAAAGAAGAAGCATTTTGTTGCTTTGTTGACTTCAAAAAGGCTTTTGACACAGTCCCTAGAAATAAGTTGTGGCATAAAATGGAAGAACTTGAAATTCCTTTGCAATATAGAGCCATCGTCCATAGGCTTTATGAAGAGATGAAAGTCAAAATCAGAACTTCACTAGGCATTTCAGAAAGCTTTAGAAGTGACATTGGAGTCAAGCAAGGCTGCCCTTTATCCCCTACTCTTTTTGGTTTATATATTGATAAATTGGAAGAGTGGCTAAATCTACAAGGTGGAGATGGTGTTCTGTTGGGGGAGTTTGTGATAAAGCTTCATTTATATTGATGATCTTGTATTGATTGCTAAAGCAACCCATGGATTACAGATGCACCTATATGCCCTTGAGCATTTTTTTATAGCAGTACGGATGCAAGTCAATACTATTAAAACCAAAATAATGATTTTCTCTAATAAAAGGAAGCAAAGTCAACATACGTTCTTCTTTCAAGGCAACATTCTTGAAGAAGTAAATGAGTACAAGTACCTCAAGATTGATTTCAACAAACAGCTTAATTGGGAGGACTGCAAAAAGAAGAGAATTTTAGGAAGGTGGAAAACGTTATATGCTCTTCAAAACAAATGTAGCGAAGTAGAGTTATGGGATTGGAAAGTGATTGAAGTGCTTCTTTTTGGACTCCTAGTTTGTCATGTGATGCTCTATGGATGTGAATTGTGGGCTAGCAGCACCCCGTCTCAAAATGGAAACAAATTGATAAAGTCCAAAAACGCTTGATCATGAGCAAGTTCAAAATAAAAAGTTCAATTCCGTATGAGATAATGTAGAGTGAAATAGGTGCAACTCCCATCAAAGCAATTGCTATGGTGCGGCTCATAAGATATCTAAAAAGAATTGAACAAATGGGAGTAGGTAGATGGCCTAATGTTATCTTCAATGAAGGCGTGAGCAAAAAGAAAGAAAACATGGATGAGGCAAAACTACACATGGATGCAAAAATGGAATATCTACCTTAATGTTTGTGCCACAAATAACAAGGAGCTAAAGAATTTTGTTATGGAGAAGTCCGTAAAAGTGTATGGGGAAAAGAGTTGGGTAAAAAGAAGAAGTACTACGTTGAAGAATTCAACTCTACATGTGATTTCCAACAAAAAGAGTACATATGAGCTAGCATTTTGTGGAGGGAAAAAGTTCTTATTACTCAATTAAGAACCAACTCGCATCAACTTCAGTGTGAAACAGGAAGGTGGAAAAGACCTAAAGAAGCTTGGGAAGAACGGGTGTGTACATTTTGCACGTCTGGGGCAATGGAATCGGAAAAACATTTCATTTTGGAATGTGACGCATTTAAAGACATCATGGGAAGGTATGAGAATATGTTAACATCAATTCCTTGGCATTGTTTTTTAAGCAAGGGGACTGTTAAAAGGTTGGGCCAGCTCATCATCAATATCATCAATTTGAATAAAAAAAAGATTGAATTGCAAAAGGCAAAAAACAAAAAACTAATAATCCTATAGAACAATAAAATATCGTATCATTACCCCGCAGAGGTTTGGTCTCGTGGCCGGTGGATGATCTGCTAAATCGTCCGTGCCGTTGTGCAGGTCACGAGTTCGAGTCTCGTCTTAACCGAGGGTCATTCTTGCGGGCTGGGTAGTTTCTCCTAAAAGTTATAGTGGCAGTTGGTGGTATTCAACCCCGTATAACGCGAGTACGAAACCACTGCAGTTGCCAATTCTGCTAGTCACAAACAAAAATATCATATCATTTCACTTTAGTATTCCTTTAACCTATGTGTCAAACAACACCAATTTTGTCGCTTGTGGGTTGTAATGGTCATGTCTTGAAAGCACCTCACATACTTAACCCCTCTTATTATTAGAGCATGCTTTGATAATTCATTTGTGATGTACAATTTCAACGCAACCCCGACTTACGTCCCAATTCATGGCGATGCTAATACATATCCTCGTTCGGTATTTGTCTGTTTGTATAGCCTCATAACTTTGCCCAAGCTGAGGTCTTGTGTGGTCACATTATTGCACTGCAAAAATCTTGTGTAACTTGCACCATGTTTGGTTCCCCTTGTTTCTTCATAATGCAATACAAGGCCTTCGACATTTGGAAACTCTCCATGCGCCGATAAGTTTGCCAGCACAGAGACAACGCATAACGCATTGTGAGAGACGACGGTTAAATGTCTATGGCACAACGCCACCTTCTCATTACATTCTACCGCAAACTTTCATAGAGAGTTGGTTGCTAACATCGCATGGCCAGCTCATAGCATATGTGACTCTTATAATCGATACCATATTCCCTGCGCGCAATCACTTAGTTTCTCCGTTCTGGGGCATAATAGTGATCCTACGTTGGAGAGTCATCAACTTGCCAACTTTTGGTTTATGGCATAGTTACCAAGTTGGAAAAAAAATTGCAAATTTGCTGATTTAGCCTGATATGGTGAATAATTCGCCCAATTCGAATTCGGTACGGTGTCCACCGGCGATCTTTGTCTATTCCTTCACTTTCGCGTAGCCCCGTGTACATTTCATTCTGTGCACATATAATATAAGCGATCTCTGAGTATATAAAGGAGTGACGGAAGGTTTCAATAGCATGTTATTTGCATCATTACCAACAATATGATGAAGAATCCACTAAAGAATGTGATAAAACCGGTATTGATCACACTGTAATATATTATATATCGAACACACACAAGCAACCTTGCTTGTTAGTCATTAAAGAATGTGATAAAACGGGTATTGAGCACACACAAGCAACCATGAAACGGGTATTGATCACACTGTAGTATATATTATATATCGAGCACACACAAGCAACCTTGCATGTTAGTCATTAGGCAAGTGGTGGGAATGCGTTGAAGAACATTATATAACTCACTGTGCATTTTTAGGGCCTAGGGTTATGAAATCTTGTCTTTAACCATGGTTCTTGTATATTCAAATACGATTTAATTTATTCACAAAGCTATCACAGAGATTGTGTTACTAGTATGTCAATTTTTATATAAGTCTTCCTATATTCATTGTCCACTGTGTTTAGTGCCTCAACACATGACATACAATGCAGGAAGAATTAACTTAATTTTGGAAGCAATGAATTATGTCACAAACGGTGGTTTCTTGTTTGGAAGGATACAAGTTTGGATTTAAGCAAGGTTGGTAGAAATAATGGAAGGTGTTTGGAAGGATACAAGTTTGAATTTAGGCAACTATAGTGGAAATAATGGAAAGAAAAACAAAGCTACTAAAAAATAAAGTAGTTTTTATAAAGTTTCTATCTATATGAAAAAGTAATTAAAAAAGAAAAAAATATATATTAGAAAAAATTGCATTTGCAAGTTGGAAATTCTTATAAAGAGAAAATATAAAGAATATATTCTTATATGAAAAGAATTAAAAACAATAATTCTATATTAGAAAAATTTATAAAAATGGCAAGTTTCAATGTAAAAGATATAAAAAAAGATAAGTCTTACCTTAATAAAAATTATAAAATAGTCACTTGGCTGCAAATTAGTAATTCCTATATAAAAACAAAAAAAAAAAAATGTAAAAAAAAAAAAAAAAAAAAAAAAAAAAATTAAAAAATGATATATTTAAGTTTCAAATGTATAACTCTTATTAAAAAATTAATATCTTTAAATATTTGTAACATGTATACTATCCAATTTTGTTCGTATTGGATTTTATAGGATCGAATTTTTTCCTTAGTGGATTTTATAGGATCAAATTTTTTCCGTATCAAATTGAATTCAAATTCGAATTTGGTAACTATGGATAAACTCGCTTCTCCCAGATGGGTTTGTAATATTCCATTAATACAATGGCTTTCTTAAATAACACCAAATGCCCTTCAGTTTGTGCAGTTGTATTAATCTTTTGTTTTTCTAACAACTCCAAGTTTAATGGGTGTGATGGTTGCGAGTGTGCTCACTCCATGTATTGGTTGTCATTTCGAATGATTTAGCCATTTTCTTGGAATTCTTTTTTTTCCCTTTGGTGCATCAATATAATTGGTAGTGCATCCACAGTGTCTATTATCTGTTATTTGCTCAGTTTGTTGATTTTTTAGGGTAGGTCTTTTCGTGATGTTTTTTCATAAGACCTAAAGAAGTTGGGAAGAACATGTGTCTATATTTTGCACTTAAGGGTAGGTCTTTTCATGATGTCTTTTCATGAGACTTAAAGAAGTTTGGGAATAATGGGTGTGTACTTTTTGCACTTATGGGGCAGTGGAATCAGAAAAGTATTTCATTTTGAAATATGATGCTTTTAGGGACATCAAGGAAAATTATGGCAATGTGTGAGCATCAATTCCTTGACATTGTCTTTCAGTGAGAATATTGTTAAAATATTGGGTCAACTCATCATCAATTTGAGTAAGAAAAAGATTGAATTGCAAAAGACAAAAAACAAGGACGTTGATAGTCCCATAAACTATTTTTAGTCTCATAAACATTAAAAGATAATTCATTCGTTCATTCGTTCATTCATTGGACAATCTTTTAATGCTCTCAAAATATCTTCAATTATCCTCCATAATCACCCTTAGCATCAACCTATGCCTTATGCACATTCTTTAACGCACCATCCATTCCGACAATGTTTAAAAGTCACTCTTTTGTGCCCACATTTGTTTAGAAAGAAGAAAGAAATTATTTTAACATCCACGAGGCTAAAGATAGCCTATGGGACAGATTGTTTCTTCATCTGCTTGATGTATTCGACCCTTTTTCTGTGAAGCTTCACAATAAATGCTCCCAGTTGCTCGACAAACCCCTCGCTAAATAGATTATCCCAAGAGCTAGCTCCCAGCATATCAGCATAATTTTCCTTGTTGTCTTTGAATGCCTTAAATTCTAAAATGAAATGCTTTTCTGGAAGAACAAAATTTGCATACTCTTTCCTCCCACACTTCTTTTGGCCTTTTCCAGTGCCCTGTTTCACAACAAAGTTGATGAGAATTAGTCCTTAACTGAGTGATAATAATTTTGGCTCTCCAATAGATATTGACCTCTATGTATGTTTTTGGTTGATGGCTATGAGTGGGATTAAACACTTCAATATAGTACTTTTTCTTTCTTCCTAGCTCCTTATCCCAAGTACGCTTGTAGAACTTATCCATAACAAAGGTTTTTATCTCTTTGTTGTTTACGGGACACGTGTTCAAGCAAATACCCCATTTACTAAACCATTTGTTATTTTGTTGCATCCAAGTGTTTTTTTTTTGCACAATCTGTCATTAAAGATAACCTTAGGCCATCTACGCTCTTTCATTTGCTCAGTTTTTTTTAAATACTTTATGACTCGCACCATAGCAATTGCTTCAATAGGAGCAACCCCTGTTTCACTTAACAAGATAGCATAAGGAAATGTACTTTTAATCTTGAATTTGTTTGTATTCAAACTCTTCTGAATTTTCCCAATTTGTCTCCACTGCATGTGAGATGTATTGTTGGCCCATAGTTCACAACCATAAAGAATCACCGGAATCACTTGAAGCCCAAAAAGAGTTTGAGTGACTTTCCAGTCCCATAACTTTGCCTCTCTACACCTATTTTGAAAAGCATAAAATGCTTTCCAACCTCTCAAAGTTCTTTTCTTTCTACAACCATCCCAGCTTAGATTTTTGTTGAAGTCAATTCTGAGGTATTTGTAATCTGTAACTTCTTCGAGAATGTTGCCTTTAAAGTAGAACTTATGATAGTTATGTTCTTTTTTTTAAGAGAAAACCACTACTTCCGTTTTGTTGATATTGACTTGCATCTCCGCACTTCTACAAAAATGCTCAAGGGATAATAAGTGCTCTTGCAAACCAAAAGTCGATTTAGCAATCAGAATAAGGTCATCTGCATACAAAAGAATCCTTATAACAAACTTGCCCAAATAGATATCATCACCCCCTTGCGAATTTAACCACTCCTCAAGCTTGTCGATATATAAACCAAAAAGGGTAGGAGAGAGTGAGCAACCTTGCTTGACCCTGATATCACTTCTAAAACTTTCAAAAATACCTGTTAGTGTTCTAATTTTGACTTTCACCTCTTCATATGGCCTATGCACAACTGCTCTCAAATGTTTAGGAACCCCAAGTTCCTCCATTATGTGCCAAAGATTATCCCTAGGAACCGTGTCAAATGCTTTTTTGAAATCAACGAAGCAACAAAAGACTTCTTCTTTTTTCTCCCAAATTTTTTCAGTGATGTGCCTTAAAGTTATACACTGATCAACTGTGGAATGTTTAGGTATAAAACTTGCTTTCTGTTTAGCATGCTTATCTCTTTCTTCTGCCCACTTGTTAATTTTATTTTCTAGCATGCTTCCAAATAGCTTTGCAAACAAATGGTTTATCATGATGGTCCTATAATTGGAGGGATCATTGACGTCGCTGCTCTTGAAAATAGGTATTGTCAGACTAGTTGTCCAATCTGTGGGGAGCCTTTGTTGTATGATGTTGTTGAAATTTTTTGTAATGCAAGGTGCAAGGATCTTTGAGCCCCACTTTAGATATTCTGCTTGGAGTTCAGCTGAGCCTTTTGCTTTTCCAACACCCAACTTCTTGATACCCATATCTACCTCTTGCACCGTGAAGAGTTCAGTTTCAGTGTTGACCAAGGGAGGAGGGTCAACCTTGGGATCCTGCTCATAGAGTTGTCTTTCATAGTCAAACCATTAGAAGCTATAATACTATTTCCAGTTTGTATCTTTCTCGGTTCTTCCCTCCTTGAAACCATGAAATTGGCATTTTTCTTGCTTAATAACTACTTGTAAGCTTGGAGCTTTATGTTATCCTTGTTTGACTCTTTCCACATTCTCCTTATCTTTTTGCATTCATTGTCAAACAAAGCATTAACCGGAAAGAAATTTGTTTCATACTTCTTAATTTTTGCTCTTGTGCACTTTGCAAGTGTGCATTGAATTAAATGTGTTAATTCATGACTATGAAGGCTGTGAATTGTGATTTTCTCCTTCTCGAAGAGCCTCTCTAGCATCATTTTGAACGTATCACAATTTTCTGCAGTCAAAAGAATTATGCCATGTGGGAGATTTTGTTGGACATGCAAAATTTTTTACTCTAATTGTTTCTTTCCAATCCAAGAGAAACTTAAATAAACTAGCTTGTGATATGATTTTAAGTCCCATAGCTGATCTCCAATCAAAACTTCCTTCATTTTCTCACACAAACCATGCGAACAAATTACATAATCTACTACACATGCTCCATTGTAAGAATAGCAAGTGAAATTACCGGAATTTGCCCATCTAGTTAAGCCATTACAAATGAATAAATCAAAGGCCCCACATAAAGTAAGAAATTGTTCCCCAAAGAGAGTGCAACCCTTGTCCTCTGGAATTCTTTCCCACTGATGATTACTCTCTTCTGTAAGCCAAATAGGGTCGCAATATTTTTTATAGCAAATAATGTTAGCTTGCTCACTTGTAATCCTACCATTGAAATCACCCACTATAAGGACTTCACCTAGCTGAGAATATGTTGCAATATATGCTTTTAAGGCTGCAAATGGATCTTTGTGGTCAAGCCATATACCTTTTTAGAGTTTTGAAACTTGCGCCGCAAGATAACATGCTGCAATTCTAATGTGGTTTCTATTTTCTGATATTTTAAACCTAATGAATTGCTTATTTGAGTCCTCTTTTTCTAACTGAATGAGATGACCTTCTTTCTCCATCACTAAAACTATGATACCCCCGTGCCTTTTGCCATTCCTTGCTGCCTTGTTCCATACTGCCATCTTCCAGTATCCTTCAAGCAAAGGTGTCTTTCACCCTTCATGCTTATGTGTTTCTATGAGGAAAATTATGTCTCTATCTTACGCAATAGGCCCTAACCCAGGTCCTCGTCTCCATGGGTAACCTCTATAGTTCTAACAAACTAATCTTAAGGAAACCTAGGTATGACTTAATTGTTATTGATTTTGACATGCAAGACTCACATTTGAGTATTTGTCCCTGCTTTCCCATACTGACCTTGCTTCCTGATTTCCTGTTGAAGAGTTTGTTGCCTCTTCTTTATTACCATCTTGCTACTTTGTTTTGGAAGGAGGTCCAAATCGCACTATCACAATTTTGCCTTTATAAATCCATGCTCTCTTGCCTTCATCTCTTGTTGCCCTAACCTTTAACATTTCCTCCCTCCTTTCCTCTTGTTGTCTTATAGTTAAATCTTCTTCTAGGGAAAAACGAGAACTCCTCAAGAGATGCTTCTTGCTTAGAACGATATACTTATCACGCAAGCTGAGCATGATGAATTTTATGGGCCTGGCTCTCTCACCATTAAACTTACCCACCCTCCATGCTTTGCATATTTGTCCTTGCCATAACAATTTGTCTTTCAAGAAATCTCTTGCAACGTTAAGGGTACCTTCATTTTTCTCATAGTCTTTCACCCCTTTAATAATTATGTTTGCTGCTCTATTTTGTCTTTCTTTGCCTTCTCTATCTTGCATGTTTTCAACCTGAATGTTTGTTTCTCCTTCCTTTTAGCAGAATTGCTAATAACTTGAGCCCAAGTTTTGGAAACTTTGGTGGAATCTCCTTTCCTTTCTTCTCTTTCTTTCTCTTCATGGTTGTCTATTTGGGCAATCATTTTCCCTTTATCTTGGGATGATTTTGCATTCACCACCTTTGTACTTTCCACTACAAATTTCTTTATGTTTTGCACATTCGCCTTCATGCATTACCATTCTGTCTTCCCTATCAGGAGAGCTTCCTGTAGTGATGCCACTTGTTCTCTTCATGGTTGTCCTTATTCATTTGCATCATTTTAGATAAGAATTGGTAGCTTCCAAATTTTGTAATTTTAGTTAAAAAACAAAAATATGTGATTAAGGTGTTGTGTTTTAGGGCCTAAAACACTAGGAACAATATTTCTAATGTCATCAATTGCATATCTCATTCTAAGATTTCCAATGTGAATTCTTGTTCACAGTTTTGAGCTATGATAATGAAAGTTACACCTCCAGCAAGTTGATTGATCAATAAAGAATTGAACTCTTTTTTTTTTTAAAGGGATTCAAAAGCTTGCAAATTATACAATTTCAAGTAAAAAATAAAACCTATAGGATTGGGCCTTTTAGAGTTGTCCTGGGGGTCCAAAAATACTTGACTAATGTTATAAGTCCCTTCACTCTATAGATCTCCTTCTAAGATCTCTAGCACATATTCAACATTGTGATTTTGAGCTACGATAAAGAAGTTATGGATTTGTGAAGTTGATTGATTAAGATATAAATATTATAATGTTAGACCCCTTTCATAAGAACTATTTTTAACACTAATTTTAGTGATTTTATAATAATTTCTTAATATGAACTCATAATTAGGGACTCTTTGGAAGATCAGAAAGGTATTTTGGAACTTTATAACTTTATTGTTATAAGATTTCTCTAATTTAACATACATTGAAAACAATTGCATAATAAAACACATTTTTTTGGGGGGGGGGGGGAATACTTTCATATTGGCATAACTTTTCACCTCAATCTTAGAATGGAGCAATTCTATTGTAACCTTGTTGAGGGATACAACTTTCATGTTATACACATTTTCTAATTCCCAATGTATTTGTGTAGGTTTTCAAAATTAATAAAAAAGGAATCTTTTGACAATGCCATTTTCTTTTTTGGTTGAAAATATACACAAATATGTTAGAAATTAGAAAAAATGTATAACTTTAAAGTTGTATCCCTCATAAATAAATTTCAATTGTTATAAGGAGTGATCCTTTCCAAAGCCAAGGTGAAAAGTTAATAAAAAAATATATCCTTTTTTTGGGTTAAAAGATTCCATTTCATTCCCCTCGAAGCATCTTCAAATATATTGGGAATTAGAAAAATGTATAACAAGAAAGTTGTAACGTCTATCAATATATTTTCAATGGTATAAGGAGAACTCAAATTAGATTGTGGAGCAAGATGTTCTAGTAAAAATACTATTAAAAAAATATTGAAAATGAGTTCTTTATGAAATGGATCTAATGTTATTATTGAGGTTTTCCATTACACCCAAACTCACAGGCTTTAGTAAACTTCTAAAACCATAACATTACCTTGTGTGGGAAGTTAGTCCCATTGTTCCCATGGTGGCAGTCAGTCCACATGATCGATTCCTGGACATGTGAGGTTATTTCAACACCTCCCCTTCAAAGTAACTCAAGGGAATCAAACTTGCACCAAGGCTCTGATACCATGTTAAGGTTTTCCATTGCACTAAAACCTACAGGCTTTAGTAAACTTCCAAACCCGTAACATTGCCTTTGTTGGAATTTGGGTAGCTAGGAAGGTATTTTCAAATGGTGAAAACCCACCAAAAGTTATTTGGTTGGGCAAGTTACCCAAGTAGTTGGGGTTTTGACCCAAAGATGTGGGTTTGGACCCAAGGCAATTAATTGTTTATTCTAATTTAATTATTAAAGGGTAAGTGACAAAAACCCTAAAGGATCTAGGTTTTTTACTAAGAAACCCTAAGGGGAAATATAAATCAGAGGAGACTAATGGAGAGGTCTCATAGCATCACAATCTCATTCTTGTGTTGAAAAACAAGCCTAAGAGAGAGTTGAGATCCTCAAGAAGAATACACAACTAGGAGAAAGATGAATTGTATGGTATGTTTTTTGTTTTGGGAGAAGTATTCTACCCTAGGGAAGTAGGTCGAGTTACATACGACTAGATGAGGAGGATATGGTTTGTTGTATAAAAGAATGGAGGCTACCGAGTTTTAAATCTTGGTCTGCCCATATGTTTTTGTCTTACTCAGAGAGGGCTAAGGTTCTGCTTTTGCCCTAGGAGGAGGCTTGATCTCTATTCTGCTCTAAAAAAGGGGTGTTGAAGCCCTAGAAGGAGGCAAGATGCCTCAAATCTATCATGGGCAGAGAAATAGGATTGTTAGCTATCGATTTTATGAATAGAAGGAAGGTTGAATTATAGAGAGAGAGTTGCAGAAAGAATAAAAGAAGGTTATGAGGCCTCAAGGTAATGAACAAGTAGGACCGAGGGGTAAAGGAGGCTAGCCAAGCCATTGAGAATGTCACTCTAAGTGTTTAGAAGGAGGTCATAGGCAGAGAAGTTTCCTGGAGCCAGGGTCACAAGAAGTGAGGGTTTTTGAGGTAGGTCATAGGCCTAGAAGAAGGGGAGGCGAGAGGCCTCAAATCACTAAGAGCGATGGCCAAGAAACCTTAGATTGGTGGCTAGAATGTGTGGAAGTGTCTTAGGCTTATGGAGAGGCCAAAGAGGCAAGCAAAGAAGGTTGTTGTTCTATGTAATAGGTTTGTTGAGATGATCATGAAGTTTGTTCATTAAAGGAGTTGTGAACAAGAAGTTTGAAGGTTGAGGATTGAGGGCCAAAGGAGCAACCTAAGGTCACAAGTAGTTGATTAAGAAAAGTCTGCTAGGTGGGTAGCAAGAGGACAATGACCAAAGGATCTGATACTATGTGACCTTTGGAGGAAAAGTACAATCAGTTACAATGAGGGAAAAGAGGAAAAAAAGGGTTGGAGGCAAAGGACTGCTAAAGCAAGTCAAGCCATTTTTTTCTTGTTGTGTTGGGCATATTGTGGGTCTGAAGGATCATACCTCAAGCCCTAATTGTAGTTTTTTGTATACTAGTTGTATCAAGTTTCATAAAGGGCAATGATCCTTGGTACGAGATCCCTAATGTTTTCTTGTTAACAAAAAACAAAAAACGAGTTTTTGGCTCATAAAAATTGTGTATCATTATTGATTCCTCTTTTGCTTGATTCTATTGTGCTAAGTTATTAGTTAAGGGTTCCTAGTGTGTTTATGTACTAGATAAATCACAGACAAGATCTAGGGCCCATGAAAAATTAACATAGTATCAGAGTTGATGGAATTAAAGCTACTACAAAAAGCATGTGGATCAGAGTGTTCACATGAAGCAACTTAAGAGGGAGTTGTGAAACTGCTAGACATAGAGTAGAAGGTTCGACAAAGAAGGTGCTTAAGCGTGGATGATATGGTTCCATGTGGATGGGAGGTTGATTGTGAGATTGTATCTTCATTGGGTTGTAGAGTTGCACATCTGGCAAAGGGGCCATGTGCACATGAGGTATTTGAACCAATAGGATCGGGACTCATGCATAGTTGAGTTGCGGTGGTCTAGAGTTGATTAAACCCAATGTTCGACAACAACTTGGGACTGACTTTAGAAGAACAAAAGTTCAATAGCAGCACTTTTCGAAAGGGAAAGCAGAGTGATCCAATGGAGGTTGTGTAGAATCAGAGGGAGTTTAGCTTTAGAGGGATACTGTGAAGGAATGAGTTGTCTAGTGGAAGTCAAACCTTTAGATTCAAGAGAGAGTGGAGTTTTTAGCACATGCAAGGGCAGTCATGGACCATATGAGAACACTCATGGTGGTGCAAGAAAAATCATGCTTGATGCGAGGACAACCATGCGCCATGAAAGATAAATCTTGGCAAAGTACAAAAGAAGACATGGCACATGCGAGGATAGATATGACTATGCAAGGAAAGTCATGCCTCATGCGAGGACAGTCGTGAGCATGCAAGGAAATTCATGGAGCTAGAATGTCAAGGTGTAAAGGAAATAAAATCCTCACTAAGAGGGAGCATTGGAATTTGGGTAGCTTGAAAGGTATTTCTGAGTGCTGAAAACCCATCAAAAGTTAGTTGGTTTGGAAACTTACCCGTTGGGGTTTTGACCCAAATATGTGGGTTTGGACCTAAGACAATTAATTGTTTATTCTAATTTAATGATTAAAGGGTAAGTGAAAAAACCCTAAAGGATCAAGGGTTTTTCCTAAGAAGCCCTAAGGGAAAAGTAAAATAAGAGGAGACCAATGGAAAGGTCTCACATCATAGCAATCTCATTCTTGTGTTAAACAACAAGCTTAAGAGAGATTCAAGATCCTTAAGAAGAATCTACAACTAGGAGAAAGTGATGGGACTCTAAATTAGACATAAATTAAGGCCCATATAACTATCCTTCAGCACATTAAACCTCTCTTTGTGCATTAGATAATGTATTTTTAACTTTAATATGTTCATTAGGAAGGTTTATGAATAATTGCATATTTGTGCCTAATATTATTTGTTTTTGTGGAATATTATGATAATATTGAGCAGATTATGAATATTTGGAGGAGGAGATAATTTAGGGATTTTCTCCCCACTACAGGAGGATAATACAAGATATTATGGAATTATGACACAGATTGTGGAACTTCAATGATTGAGAAAATCTAGGAATGTGTTCCCTGCCATTTAATGCAGATTCCTAGTATTGGGAACGAGATCCACTAATCAAGGGATTTTGGTGGGGAAAGCTTCCTTCTTTCAGGGGAATGATTCCTAATCATTTGTATAAGTACCAAGTCAAATTTTCGTCTAGTGGTAGATTTTGATTAGTTTTCTTGTGGAGAGAACTTGTATTTTTGCAGCTCCATTGTACTTTATTGCAAGGATGTAATTGTATTGATGGAAATAATGAAGATTGGTGTCATGTTCAACTTCTAAGTCTTGGTCTCCTCCATAGGACTCTGAGTTTTCTTGGGCTTGGCTGTCCTAGGAGCCTCAGATCCCTTTTGTATCATTTGTTTCTCTTCTTGTCACTTCTTATTCACATGCATCTCGTGTTCTTGTTTCTTTCTATTTCTACATTTAGTATTAATGATTTCTTGTTGTAAGATTGGGTTAAATGGTTGATGTAAGTTTTTTTGCAAGATCAAAAGCATAATTTCATCCTTGGAAAAGCTTTGGAATTTCATAGTAATCACTAAGCTACTTGGATTAGTTTTTTTATTCCCAAACCTATATTTCTGGAACTCCTTTGTGGCAAAGAACAGTAAATTTCTGCTATTTTTTAGAGCATGCTAACGAGCTTCAATCGAGTTGGTTCCACTTGACTTAGATCACAAAAACATTCTATTTAATAACAAAAATTACCCCATTGAAATTGTACTTGATTAGGGCATCTTATAGATTTATTAGCTCACTAGTTCTCGAATTTCTAGATTTTAGATTAGTAATTTTCCGCTATTTTTTTAGCATGGGTTAATTGTCTTTAAGTTTCTTAGTATAAGTTGCAATTGTCATTTCTGATCTCTTAGATTTCGTACTAGTTTCAAATCAATTTTGTATTGATTTCAAGCACTTCCATTCATGCACCTAGCCATTAGATGGTAACAATTATGTTTTCTTCCATTTAATAAATCTTCCCAATGCATAGATGAATTTGTGTATAGATACAGAAAAGAATGTGTGTTTGTGTAGGAGATTCTGATTGCAAGGATACCTCATCTCGTTCAACTCATCCAAGCCTCATCTACCCATGTCACCAAAATCCACTACGATCTCCATTTGAATTCTTGTTTTATAAGCAAAAATTGTAATTTCCATTGAGCAAATCCAACCATCTGGAAGCCCTTGCTTGAGTTATGGGTAGTGTCCACCACCTTCATGCCTTATTCTCCTATTATCCACCTTTTCCAGGCTTCGTTCCACCTTCTAGACCACTTCCTAAGCTTTCGGCATGTTCCTGTAGTAAAATAGGGGATCTTGTAGACATTCTATAGTTTTCCTATAGGAAATCCTGTAGCAGCATGTTCTGAGCTCGAATTGAGAAAAATCATCACTAAAGTTAGGATTAGGCCCCTACTTGACCTCCATGTCATCAAGACCATTGTAACCCTCTTCCTCCATACCTGTCTCCCCTGCCAAAGAACAAGGAAAGATTAGCATTTTCATTTATAAAACAAAAAGATTAAAAAAAGAGTTCTTTTATATTCACACATGCACATAGCAGTTAATACTCCCTAGATCAAACTCCATGCTCAGTTAGTTTAAATCATCACATGTGATAAATAGGGTTAAGATAGGTTTCTTTTACATTTAGTTCATGATCTTTATGCAATTAGAATAGGTATCTTTCCTTGTACTTTGTTTTTTGCAATAGGTTAAGGTTTCCATTTCGAGCATTTTATTTTCTGCAATTAGTTTAGGATTTGATTTCAGTACATGCACTCCATTACATCATGACAGCAAAGGAATGACACATTGTATGCTACACATATAGTGTCGATACCTCTTAAGTTTGTACGAACCCCAAGTTGATAATTAAAGTTGGTAGCCTTGGGAGTTGCAGCCTTCTTGTTGCAATACCGAGGCTCATCACTTTTTGGCGTTGTTGCTGAGGAGGTGTCAAAGTATTCATTGTCTTCTTCCCTAGTTGATTCATTTCTTTTTACTTTTTGCAAAAAAAAAATGTATTAGGCATATTTCATTTCAAAAACAGAAAAGTGCATTGCATTAGTGTTTTCATTCAATCATAAAAACAAAAAAAATCTCCAACACCAACCCACCCCTCCATTTGATCACACGATGCAGTAAGAGCCATATCACCATCCACTTTTGCAGGTAGAAGAAGAAGAGATGGAAAGGAATGTAGAAGAAATGGATGGATAAGATAACAATGAGGAAGATCCTCTCAGATTATCCATTCAAGATACTGATGTTAGTGTGCACATGAAGAACATCCCTCCATCTTTTCTTCCAAAATTTCATGGTCTAAGGTCAGAGGATTCGGAAACCTTTCTCTTTGAATTTGAAATTGTTTGTAGATCTTATGGTTACTTATTAAAAAATCAAAAATTGAGATTGTTTCCAAAAACATTGAAGGATAGAGCTCTTAAATGGTTCATGAGTTTAGGGGCTAATTCAATAAGATCATGGAATGATATGCAAAAGATATTTTTAGAAAAACATAAAGATCATGATCTTAAAGAAAAAATATTTAGAATGAATCAAAATGAAGATGAGAGTCTAGATTATCTAATAGAGAGGTTCATGTATAATGTTAAGAGGGAAAAACTACATCATTTAAGATACGAAACACTAAAAACCCTCTTACTTAGAACAATTAGGGATGAATGGATTAATGCCCTTGATCTCATGAGTAGAGGTGATGTATACGAATTATCATTTGAAGAAATTTGTGAAACAAGCAAACACATATCAAGAGGAAGGGCAAGAGTAAGTAAATCAGCATCAAGATCGGTAAGTCAAGCTAAACTTGGAAATTTGTTTGATGATTTTAAAATAGAAATTCTTAGCAATCTAACCAAACAAGTAGAAATATTAAGAATGCAAGATGAAGAAAATGAAGATTTTGATACTGGTGTTGTCCATGCGGGATCACATGATGCTAAACATTGTCCATCATTACCAAGGTTGAAGGAAGTTTACCAAGAGGACAATGGAGCAAGTCAATCACCAAAGCAACT
>APFE030661613.1:21087-47806 GCA_000404065.3 Pinus taeda | reverse complement strand
AAAAAAAAAAAAAAAAAAAAAAAAAAAAAAAATGTTGGACTAACTACCACACCTTTGGGAATTGATCATGTGGGCTAAATACCACCATGGGAATGTGGGACCAACCGCCCACTCAAGGTAGTGTTATGGGTTTAGAAGTTTACTAAATCCTATGGGTTTTGTTGTAATGGAAAACCTTAACATGGTATCATAGTCTTGGCCCAGGTTTGATTCCCCCCAGTTACAACGAAGGGGGGATGTTCGACTAACTACCACACCTCTAGGATATTGCATAAATAGATCTTAGAAGTGTGGTGGTTAGTCCAACACCACCCCTACCCCCCAAGCATAACCTGGGGGAATCAAACCTCGGTCAAGGATTTCATACTATGTTGAGGTACACCAAAACCTATAGGGTTCAATAAATTTGTGAACTGGTGACATTACCTTGAGTGGGCATTTAGTCCCATGTTTCCATGGTGGCAATTATTCCATGTGATTAATTCCTAGAGGTGCAATTGTTAGTCCAATAGTTATCCAAAGAAACATATCTAGCTCAATCCACCTATCACTTAACATGTTTTGCTAGCCCATGATAGCTACTCATCATCATGAAAATTTTGTGATATGTGTTCGTCTAGGTTGTTTGGGACTTTTTTCGAACATGTACTACATTAGACGATATTGAGGCTTGTACTTCTAGTGCTTATCATGGGCTTTTCTTAGCATTTTAGGGGGTCTAAAACAAAATAAAGAGATTAAGATGGATTTTCATGTGGTGTAGATATTTAATATCTTTCCAATGGTTTAACATAAATTGAAAATGGAGTTTGCATGCAAAAGTTGTGGCTTTAGGAAGTTGAAATTCCAACTTAGTTTTTTGGGCCTCCTAGATTTCTACTTATTTCTTCTTCTATGGTTAGGATTTGGTGGAGGTCAAAACTCCTTTTTGTTGTGTGCATGTGCCCTAGTGATGGCTGGATAGATATAAGATCCATCTTAAATACAGATCTAACATGAGCCGAGAGATATCCAATTTCTTCATGTGAAAATTTTTTTTATGAGCCGACATGAGCAAAATTTCAATTTTGATGACGGACAGACAGAGTTACACATCATACTGGGTTGTAGAATGAACCTCTCGGCTCAAACATCATAGTGGGGTGTAGAATGAGCCTCTCAACTCAATAAATTTACATAATTCTTAAAAACTTTAAACCCCAATTGTATGTTGGGACTAATCACGGGCGGAAACAGTGCATATAACCAAGGCTATGTCCAAGGCCCACTATAAAGGTGCTAATCTATCTCGGCTCGACCTTTTACCTCGTGGCCTCCTCTCTAACTCTTTCCACCTCCCAAGATCATAAGACCAAGATCAGGATGACAATTGATGACAATTTTCTTTGTCTCTCACCCTAGTTAATTGGCAGGTCTTGCTCCTCGCTCCTCGGTGGTATTTTTCCTTCCACAATTTTCTTGCACTTCCGAGGTCTTGAGACCGAGATGGCAATTGATGGAGAAAAGGGTTGATGACTTTGTTAATTAACGCATCACCCAAAAGATATCTGCTAGGCCTGAAAAGGGGTATTTTCTTGATACTTTAAGAAATGCACGATAGCTAGAGGGATGAGACGGAGGTAGGAATAAACGGGAAAAAAGGTTTCTTCAACCAACTGATCCTTTGCAATTTTACACACATGTAACCACTTAGATAGCTTGAAGGCCCAAGAAATGCATAAGTCAAAAAGGGTTGCTCTCTTTCCTGTTGGTTCACATAGAGACTTCACATATCTCGAACTCGATTATGCCAGGGAAACACAGGGCATAATATAACCGATCAACGCATATATAAATTCCATGCACTTCTAAAAAAGATTAGAGGAACACTTTTACAGGAATTATGCGAATTATACACAAACAACTTTTCTAGTAACACAATTTCTAACTTTCCATTGACTCAAATTCTGAGTTAATTACATTTAATTAATTTAAAAATTAAACTTTAAATAAGATATTATACCATTAACAAATTAATTAAATTTATTTAAATTTGTCCCCTTTCCTCCCTTGGTCAAATATAGTCGTTTTCTCCTAGCTGTTAGGTTGATCTTTTTTTCCTATTTAACCTCTTCCTTGATCTATTTCTTCATCGTGTCCTGAATATGAACCACACTTGCTGGTTCGAAACTCATCGACCAAAATCCTCAATGTGACTTTTTCGAAAAATATTTTATACATTATGATATAGATCACATAAACTTGAATTCGAATTTTCAAGTTTGTTAAAATCCACAAATATAGGATCGAATGAGCCAATTTAGGCTTAAAATCATATTTTGAACATATTTAAGCTAAATCTAATAATTTACATGATTTACTAAAAATAAGATATTACATGGCAATTTCAAACTTATTCATCCTAATTTAAATTTTAAGGAACCACGACCTTTGGTTAAGACTTCTTTGACTTTCTCGAGGTCAACTCAATTTTTTTTTACCAGTGTCCTTGCATAGGATTTATGTTGTAGCTTACATTTTCCCTCTTAGATTTTGTACTTCATATTATAAAAAAAATTAAGGATTTCACCTTTTATTACGGGAATTTGTGAAGGAGAGTAGCTACTCAAAGATATTTATTTCCATTTTGAATATTGTACAATATCTTAAAAAAAAATCATTAATAAGATCAGGGTTTTCACCATTTGGACATTACTAATTTTCTAGGATATCCATTTCGAATGTTATATAATAATGTATTTAGGAAACCCTTTGAGGGGTTGGAGGGCTTAACCTTATTTTAGGGAATTTTACCTAAAAATGGGTCAATAGATTCAGCGATACAGAGCCTCCCTCAAAAAACCATGCCCATGGAGTCTGTGGTGTGGAGATATAGTGGGCTTAAACAAAAAATACACACACATATAAAATAGTGTTGAAGTTCACACTCCCACACTCGTGCTCTTTAAGCAAGAGAGTGTAAACTATAAAATTATATTTGATTTTTATTACATTCCTATATATGTTACATTTAAAACTAAGAACCATACAAATAGTAGTTGAATTGGATAAACTAGTTTTATTTACATTCTTATGTTTAATGTTTAAACTAGGATGTTTGTGCTTTCTTAATAAATACTAATCAACACAAAAGGAATTTTTGACCCAAATACATTGAAAGTTGAATTATATTCTTAATGGGTAGAAATGTTGTATTAATGGTGAATCTAGATACATATATTTATTTATTTTGATAAATAATTATGATTTTATATTATGATAAAGTCATCATTATCTTATCTCTTCCTAGATGTAGTAGTAGGTCAAGTAGTAAGTTTTATCTAGACAAGGTCAAGAATAAAATAAAATAACATACAATATTGCATAAATAACACAATGTACAAAATTGAAAGTAAAGTGTCATAGTGAAAATAAATTTCATTAATAGTCATTGCAAAGTTATCATAAGGATCCAAAAAGTGATGCATGAACATAAATGACATGCGTATATACATATGATAAATGTGTGATAGCCATACGATGCATGCAAAAGAGATGAAAAACAAAATGCTCCTATATAATATTTAATTTTGTTCCCTTAAAACTTGGGAAAACGATAGAAATAAATACAAAAGGTAGGGACATGAAAAGGGATGTTATAGGTGTGAATAGAGAAGAATGATACATGAAAAAGAAATTGCATTTTGATAACAATGATGAAGCAAAGCATTGAAACAAAGAGAGAAGAATAAAGAAGACAATGTCATGAACAAGCAAATAACACAAACATAATTAGAGACATCAAAATATTGATACAAGGAAAAATAAAGAGAGATTTCAAAGGAATAAAATTTATGGGGCACACACACAAATGCTATAAAGGATGATAGCCAACATTTGGACAAAATGTAAAGGGTAGAAGGTTGGTCATAAAGTTTGTCATATAAAATGAGAAAGGATCAAAATCTTAATGTTTCTCATATTGCATTTAATATTTTATTAAAGGAGATGTACAAGTTAGAGAAGATGCTAGAATCGTTCACCAAAGTAATCAAGTAATCTTGGACAAGTGCATCAAGTGCACATGTCTATTTGCACGTGCATGTTAATGTTGAGGCGGGGGGTATAGATTGATCAATAATCTATGATTCATATGTCTTATGTCTACCAAGAGGCTTGTCTTAACATCAATATCGATATGATCAAAGAGTGTTATTTGTTGCAACATATGTAAAAATGAAATTCATAATGGAATTACAAAGCTCCTAATAAGTAACCTAAGTATTTTTTTCCTATTAGATAAGTGAAAGAGTTGCTAGTATGCGTGTAACCCATCATTTGTATGCAAATATGAAGGGCACATAATTGGTTTCCCATAAGAGACAAATAACATTTCTAGGGAATAGACTTGATGTGTTGAGTCACTAGGTTGATTGATTATGCATGTGAATGAATATTTGGGAACAAGTTATAATTTCGCTATAAATTAGACCACAATGTTGAATGCTTTGATGTATACGATACTAAATAATCCTTATTATTATGGTATTCAAGTCAACAAGTTTTCCTAACTACACTACTTAATTCTATTATATATGTCTTTAAGATGATAATTTTTGTGTGAAAAAGATCATCATTTTCTTTGACACATGCAATGTTGTAGGAGAAACGTGGTTTTTTATTATTATTGTTATTGTTATTTTTTGTGACTAGATGAATCAACAACTAGGTAGGTCTCATACTTGTGTGACACGGGGTGGAGTCCAACCATAACCAAGGTAACCTCAAGTTGAGGGTTGGACATGTGGAACACCCATGGGGTTTCGAATTGGTGACCATTACACAAGGAGTACCTTAACAATTCACCCATCCACTGATTGTTCTATGCCCTATGGGCATTGGAGAATCATAGATTATTTAAGCATGGATGATACTTTTAATGAAAGTGTCATCGAGAAAATGAATTGGTGATGTGAAATTAAAGAGGAACACAAAAACTTAAAGATATAATAATAAACACATAGATTCAACAAAAAAAAACTTCATTTCATTAATAGAAAAATAGTGAACTATGCTTACAAACAAAATGAAAATAAGATAGCTCAAGCGATGGTAGCTTATCTCTGAGAAGAGATGTGGCAGTTACATGTCTCTGAACTGTGTTACAATGAGGCTCAAGGGCCTATTTATTATTGGAAAACATGAGAAATCCCTAAACAACCAAAACCCTAACCCCAAGAGATGAACACCAAGAGTTTGTGGGTCTCGTTGGGGTTAGTTGGGCAGCTAGCTTCCCAGGGTCGTAACTTGGTCATATTATCTTTGTTTAGCGTGTAAGATACCTTTTTGGAAAGGTCTCGCCAAGTACTACATGTTTCACCATAGGCCCTTTCCTATTACTATGAGCCTGTTGCGAACTCCAAAAAGACACCGTTTAGGGGGTCAAAATTGCTTTGGAAGTTCAGGACCTGAAAAACTACTAAAAATAGTAAATGTTGAAATGAATAAGGAAACAGATGAAACTAACTGGGGGTTCTAGGTGGAATAGGTGGGTGGCCACCAATATCCACTTGGATCTTTCCTCCCCCCTTAGGAAGCAATGGTCCCCATTGCGTGCAGAGCCTCCATGAGGTGAGGAATTTTTTTTAAACCTAGTCCCTGGTGAACCACTTGCCCTGGTGAAGGAATTAGCATGCTTTGACAAATCGATATAACTGTATCCTTTGTTGGTGAGTTTTCTTGCTTTGTGTGTCCATGATCTGATTAGTTGTGGCCTGTTCCATGCAGTTCGAGTTGAGCTCTATTGGTGTGAGTTGTTTTGCAATGTCAGATGTGTCCAACAATGGTGGGAAGTATGGCTGAAGTCGATCTACATTGAACATTGGGTGCAGAACAAAGAACGATGGGATGTTGAGCTCAAAGGCATTATCATCGAAGGCCTTGGTGATGGTGTATGGCCCATATCAGAGCGAGCGAAGCTTGCGGTGGGGTCCAGTAAGGCGCTCCTTCTACAAATGTAGCCAAACATTGTCACCCACCTGGAACTTATGCGACACTCGATGTTGATCATGGCGCCACTTGTACTTAGTATTGGCTTTATCCAACATATCTTGGAGCCAAATCTACTTGAGTGGTTGCAAATGGTATGGCCACATCAATGGCGCATAACGGCTGCAATCCCAACCCTACGTGAAAGAGGTTGTGGCATGTTGAGCTGTGAAGAGCTCTATTGTAACTGTGTTGGACATAGGGGAGACTTTCATCCCACGTTAATGGATGCTTCGAGATGTACATGCGCAGAATGTGTATGATCATCCTATTGACAACCTCTGTTTGGCCATCAGTTTGGGGATGGAAAGTCGTGGACATAGTAAGTTTTATATCTAGCATCGACCAAAGACTTGACCGAAATGCACTCACAAATCTGTTGTCCCGATCTGAGGCAATGGACTGTGGGATCCCAAAGTGTAACCACACTCACTCAAAGAAGATCTTAGCAATGGCATCTACTGTGATACTCTTCTTGCAAGACGCCATGATGGCCATCTTAGAGAATTTGTCGACGACCATGAAAACGCAACCGTTTTTGTGCTTAGTAGAAGGAAGGCCCGACATGTAATCCATGGAGACATATTCCCAAGGTCGGATAGGATTAGGTAGAGAAGTATACAGGCCTCGCTTCGTGATGGTTGGTTTGGAAATGGCGCAAGTGGTGTAGGATCTAATGTACTTCCCAACATCCTGGCGCAGTTTTGGCTAATAAAAATACTTCTGCAATACCGTCATTGTTTTCTCTACTCTGAAATGTCCAATGAATCGACTATAGTGCGCCTCCAAAATCATCTTGGCACGCTCACTTGAAGGAACACATATGTGTCCCAAGTGGCATAACAATGCATCCTGAAGGTGAAAATTTGGAACTCGCCTCCCTTCCAGGAGTGCCTGGTATATGTTGTCAAATTCTGGATCGGTCTTGTAAATATGTGGCCACCCCAATGTCTCATGCTCATAGGAGTCAATCACAGTGATCATCGCCATGACTAGTGGTTGGTTGAGGCAATCAGTGACGTTATTGGTGTTTCCCTTCTTATATTTCATGTTCAAATGGAACTGTTGCATATCGGTGGACCATTTTTTATGACGATCGTTCTGTAACTTCCCTTGTGTTTGTATGAACTGTAGAGGTCGGTAGTCTGTGTGGATGACCATTTCCTTCCCCGGAATTTAAGGCTTCCATTGACAGTAGGCCTCCACAATGGAATACATTTCTTTGTCGTAAGTGGGCTACTTTCTGTAAGTTCCCACCTTACCAACCATCAGTATTATACTAAGGCTGACTCAAAATGTGATTTAAGTTTAAAAAGTTAATGCAAGGTTATATATCTATATTTTGTTTTTTTTGTTTTTATTGGTATTCTTTACACTACATACTAATTTGTACTAACTAACTAACCCATGGTAATATTAAACTTCTCATTAAGGCTACCGGGTCATGGTTCCTCAAGATCCAAAACTTACAACCATAAGTCTTAAAATCACATTTAAATGATAGAGTCTCTAGTGAGATAAATAATATCAATATTTACAAACCACAATTTCCAATAAGCTAATTCTTCATTTTATTGCAATTAAGAGTGTTTAAGAGTGACTAATTTGATTTTGTTCTAGATAATATGCCTATGAATTCTTTGGTAAAACAAGGGAAGAAAAACAAGATAATTCAACTTCTAAAGGAGTGGTTTCCAATTATTATGAATTCATATGTGAGTTAACAATTACAACAGTTCACCTAACCAATTTGCCTTCCATGGATTTTTAATTCAATGGAATCATCATGCTTATTCTTTGAGATATTTCCAGAAACAACTTGGTTGCAAATCCTAAATTTACTTAGTCATTTTTATAGACAATTCGTAGATGTAATTAGCTACAACCATTGAAGCATTATGTCAAACAGTTTACAAGAATGAAATGTATAGCCAATGAGGCATTTTTCCAAACACTTACAACCATAACCCTTAAGGCGATTTCACCAAAATTAACTAACATGAATCTAATATTACATAATTTCTTTTTCTTTGCCAGTAATGCCAAGAAGTGAACCTAATACATAAGTAGAACTGTCATCCATCTAGATTGTTGCATATACAAAAATTAGGCACATAAAGACTATAAATATTTAAGAAATTTTACAAATAGCTTGCAGCGATGTAGCTACAACTATTGGGAAATTTGAACAATGGTTAGCAGTCACAAAACAAGCTGCTAGCTATTAAACTATCAAACAAGCAGTCACAAGTTTATTAAACTATCAATGTATTAACCATTCATACTTTAAGATAACAATTCAAAGTTTATACAACACACTGGTTTCATAAAAATAGATTATCAAGTAAATCATAGCCACAAAAAAAAGCAGCAAGACAAACCATCAAGCAGTAGCAGCAAATCTGTAAAATGTATAAGTTTACAAAACTAGGTTCTGAAACTCTGTTTTTTGAAATCAAAGTTGGGGCGACATGGTCACAAGGTACAGATACCCTCTGAAGTTGAAATAAATCGAAATAGAAATGCCCAGAAATGTGATTATTTAAAACCACAACCTAAAACAAATTCATACTATCTCATTTATCCCTTTTGTCAAACATATATTGTGCAAACTTATCTACAACTGTAAAAAGAGAAGGGAAGACCAAATTTATGCTATTAACATGTTTTCATAAAAATCATGGCAACCTGAATGCTTCAGCCATTAAGACATGATGTAAATCAACTTGCAATGAAACTGTACAAAAAAAAAACTTACATAAAACAAACTACAATTATTGCAAAATTCCTTCAACATTTAGTGTGCAGCATTTGATATACATCTAAGTTTTAGTCAACAATCAAATAAGCAAAACCATATAATGAACTACAAAAAGAAACACAATATAATGTTGTCAACATACCTGGCAGTGAATTTATACAACTCAAAAAAAATGGGAGTATGCTCCATCTCCAATGAGAGTATGCTCCAGCTCCAATATCCTTACCAACTCATTGTAAACCACCCGCTTTTCCTCCCAACCATATCCAAGAAGAACTTCTCCCCCTAGAACCCCCGAGCTGCAAAAGCTCACAAACAGTACCAAAAGACAACAGTAGAGAGATTTGCAAGGCAAACTGAGGAAGCAAATTTTCACTTCCTCTCAATACCACTCATGGCCAACCTCAATAGCTAGAGATCTTAGGATTTTAACAATAATTTCAGATTTATTATGGAAGCAAATGGCTACTCTGCATATCTCTCCCTCTCACTATTTTCCTCAAGTCTCTTCCACTCTTGGCCTCCTCATCCCCCAAGTGAGAATACATGAGACTCATATATAGGAGGAGCAACCAATTCTTGTCATAAAGGAGGAGTAATGTGAATGCATTGGATTCCATTTAGAGGAGTGTAACTTATGCCATTAAGGAGAGGTATGCATTAAAGAGAGCGTAAAAGGAATATTTTATGACATATTTTTAATGAGTGAAAAGGAATATGCCATTCTTCGATGAGTGCATAAAATAGAGTATAATGAATTATTTAAAAGAAAGAGAGAGAGAGAGAGTTACATAGAGCCATGAGAGTCATGAAGGAGATGTGTGAATTAATTGAGGAGATAAAATTGACTTGTAATTCCTTTTTAATCATAACATAATAATAATATTAATAATATTCAGGATTCAATCAATACTGAACTATTAGGATTGTTGAATGATAATTTAATTCATTTTTCTTCAACTCCACTTGATTACCAATTTATGTAAAGTGATTTACTATTTTTGGAAATTCGTGCTTGAGATGCTGGACATGACTTTCTGTTTTTAGAAAGTCATTCCAGAATTGTGAGAATGAAATTTTATTTAAGGAAATTCATCCATGAGTGGTATTTTCATTTTGTAGAATAGGGATTCCGCACCTCTATTTCATGCGTCTCCCTGCCTTAGTAGATTAAGGACTCCACGCCCTGATCTACTCCAAAGATCTAAGATTCCACCACTTGGTCTTTTTAAATATTCAGGACTCCGTGCCCTAAATATACAAGACTCCATGTCTTTATCTTTCTTGGATTTAGGACTTCACGCCCTAATTTCCATGCCCTCTCATCTATTGTGCTTTGAAACTTTGCGTTTCTCCTTATGGTACTAATTATGAGCTTTTACCCATCTGATGGTTCCCTGGTAAGGCCTTGTTCAAAGACCTGCACACATTACAATCTCATAGATCAAAGGAATCAAATGAATTTCATAATTAAATTAACTTAATCACATTTTACCAAGAATGATGCATGACTTCCACAATGATTTTGAAGAAATGACTTCCACAGTCATTCATAATTGAACATCCTTGTTGGAAAATGACCAGGTACTCTACCACATCCTGCTTAGTACAATATTAGACATATATAATCACACAAATCATGTATCATCCATAAATCATAATTAACCTTTTATTCCGCATAACCATGAGAATCCATGGGTATATGTCTCTCAATCTTGGATCACCATCCATGTCATACACCTGCTTCATAAATCAGATGCAAACAGAAAAACATATGCATAACATTTTACTTAATCAAAACCATCTAACACAGATAATCAATGATGCCACATATAAGAGGAAATATAACTATGTATGTAAAACATTATTCCTCAATCAAGTGATCAACCTATCATATATATATAACCCTTGATAGGAGTGACAAAACTATACTAGAAAAATAGGACACTACATACTCCCCCTCTTGGAGTAAACTTGGCCCGAAGTTTAACTAAACAAAAAAGGAAACTCAAGACGCATAGAAGATGCATCTTCCCAAGTGGTGGAACTAGGACTGTACGGGTCCCATTGGACCTTTACTTGGTCCACCATGCGACGTCTGAGCTGTCAAGTGTGATGGTCCAAAATGAAAACTGGCTCTGCCTTAAGATTCCCTTCATACGTTACCTATAATTGATGCCAATCTAAAATGTGAGAAGAATCATGAACATACTTACATAGTACCAAAATATGAAATACATCATGCATACAATGAAAACCTGGTGGTAAAGCAAGACGATATGCCACAGGTCCAACCCTTTCAATGATCTTGAAAGGCCCAACAAATCGAGGAGAGAGCTTAGATCCTTTCCCAAACCTAATAGAGCTTTTCTGAGGTTTTACTCGAAGAAAAACAAATTCACCTTCTTTAAAACTATGATCCACTCTATGCGTATCAGCATAGCTCTTTTGTCTATCTTGTGCCTCCTTTAATCTTTTCCTTATACGACACACTTGTTCTTCCATTTCTTGAAGCATTTCAGGACATACCGAGATTTTGTCCTCTAATCTATCCCAACTTAAAGGTGTTCTGCATGGTCTTCCATACAATAACTCATAAGGTGCCATACCAAGGGAGCAGTGATAACTGTTATTGTAATCAAACCCCACTAGAGGAAGATAATCTTCCCACTTAGATTGTTGATCCATTACGTACATTCTAAGCATGTCCTCTAACACTTGATTTACTCTTTCAGTTTGGCCATCAGTCTCCGGATGATAAGCTGTACTGAAATTTAATTGTGTCTGAAGGGCTCCCTGGAAACTAGTCCAAAATCTTCCTGTGAATATAGAGGCCCTATCTGATATGATTTTCTTAGGAAAACCATGAAGTCTAACCACCTCCTTGATAAATACTTGGGCTATTTCAGATGCTTTGTAAGTATCCCTAACAGGTATAAAATGGGCACTCTTAGTAAGTTTATCTACTACCACCAAAATGAAGTTATGCCTTTTGGTTGTTTCAGGGAATTCAACAATAAAGTCCATAGATATTTCTTCCCATTTGGACTCAAGAATGTTATGTGGCTGCAATAATCTTGCTGGATGACCATGTCCTGCTTTAACTAGCTGACATTCCAAACATTTTGCAACAAAATTTGCTACATCCTTCTTCATGCATGTCCAAAAGAAAATTTGCTTTAAATTAGCATACATCTTCTGGACTCCCGGGTGAGCCATATATGTTGCATGGTGAGCTTCTTTCAAAATGAACTCACGAAGCCATCTTGATCTGGAACTACAATCTTTTGCATGAATCTCAGCATACCATCATCATCACAAGAATACCCTTCTACCTTGTTTTTCTTAGCCCCCTCCCCAGAAAGAGAAACTTTAACTTCCTTGCACCATTCATCTACATCTTGTGCCCTCAAGATGCGCTCCTGTAAATCAATCTTCAATGGAATTACTGAAAATATTCGTGGTCTTCGACTGAGTGCATCAGCTACTTTGTTTAATGTACCCTTAATGTAAGTTATGTCAAAATCATATTCACTTAGGAGTTCTGACCACCTTCTTTGCCTAGCATTTAGATCACTTTGAGTAAATATATGTTGCAAACCTTTGTGATCTGTTTTCAATTCAAATTTCTTTCCCACCAGTTAATGTCACCAAAGTCGTAAGGCATGAGCTATAGCCACTAGTTCTAGATCATGGGTTTCATAGTTTTCTTCATGCGTCCTTAACTTCCTAGAGGCATATGCAATCACCCTACCATCTTGTGATAATACTACACCCAATCCATCTTTTGATGCATCGGTACATACTATGTATGGTCTATCCATATCTGGAACCTTAAGTATCCAAGTTGTAGTCAAACATTGTTTGAGCTTGGAAAATGCTTGCTCACACTCATTTGTCCAATTAGATCATACTCCCTTCCTAAGCAATGAAGTGATAGGGCTAGCTATTTTTGAAAACCCCTCCACAAATCTCCGATAGTATCCTACCATACCCATGAAGCTACGCACTTCATGCACATTAGAGGGTGTTGGCCATTTTGAAATTGCATCGATCTTTGCTAAGTCAACAACAATGCCTTCACTGGAGATAATGTGTCCAAGATAGTGGATTTTTGATTGGAAAAAAGAACATTTGGACATTTTTGCATAAAGTTTATTTTCTCTTAAGCATTGTAACACCAATCTCAAGTGTTGCTCATGCTCTTCTAGGGACTTTGAATAGATTAGGATGACATTGAGGAACACTTGTACAAATTTGTCTAAGTAATTCCTAAATACACCATTCATCAGACTCATAAACACTCTTGGGGCATTAGATAACCCAAAAGGAACAACCACGAACTCATAATGACCAAAACGAGTTCGAAAAGAAAATTTTGGAAATATCCTCTTCTTTAACTCCGAGCTGATGATATCCAATTCGAAGATCGATCTTGGAGAATATGGTGGCTCCCTTCATTTGATCAAATAGATCATCAATTCGAGGCAAAGGATATTGATTTTTAATAGTTACTTGATTCAGTTGCCTGTAGTCAACACAGAGCCGAAGGGATCCATCCTTCTTCTTTACAAATATCACTAGAGCTCCCCAAGGTGAAACACTAGGTCTAATCATACCCCTGTCCAATAACTCTTGAAGTTGCACTTGCAACTCATGAAGTTCACAATAGACATTCGGTAGGGAGCTTTGGATATAGGTTCCATACCAGGCTTTAGCTCTATGGAGAAATCAATCTCCCGCTTTGGAGGCAAACCAGGCAACTCCTCTGGAAAGACATCAAAGAATTATGAAAGGAAAGGATATTGTTCAAAGGATGAAAGGTCTCCCTCATTTAAAGTCATTACAGCATACATTTGACATTGTTTCCTAAGACTTCTCTTCGTCTGCAAGAATGAGATAAGTCTTAAAGAAACAGGTCTCCTTTCCCCATGGATAACCATAGATTGGCCCTCATCACTCAAAAAATGAAGTGTTTTGCTTTGACAACTAAGCACAACACAATGGGCTTCAAGTCAGTCCATCCCAGTTATCACATCATAGTGACCAAGTGGTGTCACATAAAGATTCACATTTGTGACACACACTCCCAAGTCTAAAGGGCACTCTTGCACTAAGCATTCAACCTTTTGAGATAGCCCTAAGGCCATCTGAACCTGATCAACATCATTTTTCTCTATCGCCACAAATTTACATTTCAATAGAGCATTAGGAGAAATAAAACTTTCAGTTGCGCTAGGATCAATCAAAATAGTAACAACCATACCATTTAGCTTACCTAATGCTTCAAGCACTGTAGGCTGATGCTCAACCTGGTGATTTTGCACAACTTCATGAATCATATGGGCTCTGCCCATATCTCTAACAGTGGCTTGTTCCTACTTTGGTTGTGCTTCAGTCTTCTTTTCAAGGCAATCTCTCTCATAATGAGGTCCTCCACAAGTCCAACATCCATTAGTGGGAGCAGTTTTCATAAATTTAACCCTTTTATTAGGTGATTCTTGAGTGCGAGGATTACTTTGTTGAAGATGTTGCCTTGGGTTATTTCTTTGGTTCTTAAAAGTATGATTCTTTTGAAATCCCTGATGATGTGAACCACCTAACTTATGTCTTACATATTGTCCTCCCCTTCGGGGAGGTTTTCCATGGAATGATATATTTTGGGTTTTATCCCCCCCTTTGTTCCCCAATAATTCTTCCTCAGCTATAATTGCTTGTTGCACTACCTCATGCAAAGTAGTAGGCCTCAAAATGTGCACCTTTTCCTTCATAATAGGATTCAATCCATACAAAAACTTGTTTACCTTGAGGGCTTCAGTATTTAGATGGGTAGCATATCTAAGCAACTCCATGAATCGTGCTTCATATTCAAGGATTGTCTTAGTTCCTTGCTTAAGATCATGGAACTCATTCAATTTCCTCTCCAAGTATTCAGCAGAAAGGTACTTTGCTCGAAATTCCTCTTCAAATTGTTCCCATGTCAAGGTAGACATGGAGTATCCCAATTGGGATTCTAAGTTCCTCCACCATAATAGTGCACTCTCCTTAAGTTGGTATATAACCAACTTTGCCTTTTGGTTGCTAGAATAATTCCGCAACTCAAAACATAGGCGCATGTTTTCCAACCAAGCTTCTACTACCTCCCCTTTTGTGGTACCCTTAAAGATAGGAAGCTTAACTTTTTCAAACTCTCTATGTACATCTCCATCAAATGGTATATCTTGCCTCTCTAATTGAGATGAAGAACCAGGCACCGAAGGATTTCCCCCAACCCTACTAATCAAGACTTTAGTCATCTTTTGGAAAGATAACATCATATCCCTTACTTCCCTAATGGATATTTGCTCAAATTCTTTATCTTGGGAAGGTGGAGATGAGACTTCCTTCCTCCTCCTTGATGTTCTCTCCATGATTACTTAACGTGGCCAAGGAAAAATTTAGGTAAGTAAATAAATGTTAGTAGGCAAGCCCTAGGTCCTAGAGTTTTAACTTGGCTCTGATACCATATGTAAGGTCCCACCTTACCAACCATCAGTATTATACTAAGGCTGACTCAAAATGCGATTTATGTTTAAAAAGTTAATGCAAGGTTATATATCTATATTTTTTTTTTTTTTTTTTTTTTTTTATGGTATTTTTTACACTACTACTAATTTCTACTAAACTAACTAACCCATGGTTAATATTAAACTTCTCATTAAGGCTACCGGGTCATGGTTCCTCAAGATCCAAAACTTACAACCATAAGTCTTAAAATCACATTTAAATGATAGAGTCTCTAGTGGGATAAATAATATCAATATTTACAAACCACAATTTCCAATAAACTAATTGTTCACTTTATTGCAATTAAGAGTGTTTAAGAGTGACTAATTTGATTTTGTTCTAGATAATATGCCTATGAATTCTTTGGTAAAACAAGGGAAGAAAAATAAGATAATTCAACTTCTAAAGGAGTGGTTTCCAATTATTATGAATTCATATGTGAGTTAACAATTACAACATTTCACCTAACCAATTTGCCTTCCATGGATTTTTAATTCAATGGAATTATCATGCTTATTCTTTGAGATATTTCCAGAAAAACCTTGGTTGCAAATCCTAAATTTACTTAGTCATTTTTATAGACAATTCGTAGATGTAATTAGCTACAACCATTGAAGCATTATGTCAAACAGCTTGTAAGAATGAAATGTACAACCATTGAGGCATTTTGTCAAACACTTACAACCATGACCATTAAGGCGATTTCACCAAAATTAACTAACATGAATCTAATATTACATAATTTCTTTTTCTTTGTTAGTAATGCCAAGAAGTGAACCTAATACATAAGTAGAACTGTCATCCATCTAGATTGTTGCATATACAAAAATTAGGCACATAATGACTATAAATATTTAAGAAATTTTACAATAGCTCGCAGCGATGTAGCTACAACTATTGGGAAATTTGAACAATGGTTAGCAGTCACAAAACAAGCTGCTAGCTATTAAACTATCAAACAAGTAGTCACAAGTTTATTAAACTATCAATGTATTAACCATTGATACTTTAAAATAATAATTCAAAGTTTATACAACAGACTGGTTTCATAAAAATAGATTATCAGGTAAATCCCAGCTACAAAAAAAAGCAGCAAGACAAACCACCAAGCAGTAGCAGCAAATCTGTAAAATGTATAAGTTTACAGAACTGGGTTGTGAAACTATATTTTTTGAAATCAAAGTTGGGGCGACATGGCCATAAGGTACATATACCCCCTGAAGTTGAAATAAATCGAAACAGAAACGCCCAGAAATGCGATTATTTAAAACCACAACCCAAAACAAATTCATGTTATCTCATTTATCCCTTTTGTCAAACATATACTATGAAAACTTATCTACAACTGTAAAAAGAGAAGGAAAGACCAAATTTATGTTATTAACATGTTTTCATAAAAATCATGGCAGCCTGAATGCTTCAGCCATTAAGACATGATGTAAATCAATTTGCAATGAAACTGTACAAAAAAAAAACTTACATAAAACAAACTACAGTTATTGCAAAATTCCTTCAACATTTAGTGTGCAGAATTTGATATACATCTAAGTTTTAGTCAACAATCAAATAAGCAAAGCCACATAATGAACTACAAAAAGAAACACACTATAATGTTGTCAACATACCTAGCAGTGAATTTATACAACTCAAAAAAAATGGGAGTATGCTCCATCTCCAATGAGAGTATGCTCCAGCTCCAATATCCTTACCAACTCATTGTAAACCACCCGCTTTTCCTCCCAACCATATCCAAGAAGAACTTCTCCCCCTAGAAACCCCGAGCTGCAAAAGCTCACAAACAATACCAAAAGACAACAGTAGAGAGATTTGCAAGGCAAACTGAGGAAGCAAATTTTCACTTCCTCTCAATACCACTCATGGCCAACCTCAATAGCTAGAGATCTTAGGATTTTAACAATAATTTCAGATTTATTATGGAAGCAAATGGCTACTCTGCATATCTCTCCCTCTCACTATTTTCCTCAAGTCTCTTCCACTCTTGGCCTCCTCATCCCCCAAGTGAGAATACATGAGACTCATATATAGGAGGAGCAACCAATTCTTGTCATAAAGGAGGAGTAATGTGAATGCATTGGATTCCATTTAGAGGAGTGTAACTTATGCCATTAAGGAGAGGTATGCATTAAAGAGAGCGTAAAAGGAATATTTTATGACATATTTTTAATGAGTGAAAAGGAATATGCCATTCTTCGATGAGTGCATAAAATAGAGTATAATGAATTATTTAAAAGAGAGAGAGAGAGAGTTACATAGAGCCATGAGAGTCATGAAGGAGATGTGTGAATTAATTGAGGAGATAAAATTGACTTGTAATTCCTCTTTAATAATGAGATAATAATAATATTAATAACATTGAGGATTCAATCAAGACTCGACTATTAGGGAGAGTTACATAGAGCCATGAGAGTCATGAAGGAGATGTGTGAATTAATTGAGGAGATAAAATTGACTTGTAATTCCTCTTTAATAATGAGATAATAATAATATTAATAACATTGAGGATTCAATCAAGACTCGACTATTAGGATTGATGAATGATAAGTTAATTCGTTTTTCTTCAACTCCATTTGATTACCAATTTATGTAAAGTGATTTACTATTTTTGGAAAGTTGTGCTTGAGATGCTGGACATGACTTTCTATTTTTAGAAAGTCATTCCAGAATTGTGAGAATGAAATTTTATTTAAGGAAATTCATCCATGAGTGGTATTTTCATTTTGGAGAATAGGGATTCCACACCCCTATTTCATGTGTCTCCCTGCCTTAGTAGATTGAGGACTACGCGCCCTGATGTACTCCAAAGATATAAGATTCCACAACTTGATCTTTTTAAATATTCAGGACTTTGTTCCCTAAATATACGAGACTCCACGTGTTTATCTTTCTTGGATTTAGGACTCCACACCTTAATTTCCATGTCCTCTCGTCTACTGTGCTTTGAAACTTTGCGTTTCTCCTTATGGTACTGATTGTGAGCTTTTACCCATCTGATGGTTCCCTGGTAAGGCCTTGTTCAAAGACCTGCACACATTACAATCTCATAGATCAAAGGAATCAAATGAATTTCATAATGAAATTAACTTAATCACATTTTACCGAGAATGATGCATGACTTCCATAGTGATTTTGAAGAAATGACTTCCACAATCATTCATAATTGAACATCCTTGTTGGAAAATGACCAGGTACTCTACCACATCCTGCTTAGTACAATATTAGACATATATAATCACACAAATCATGTATCATCCATAAATCATAATTAACCATCTATTCCGCATAACCATGAGAATCCATGGGTATATGTCTCTCAATCTTGGATCACCATCCATGTCATACACCTACTTCATAAATCAGATGCAAACAGAAAAACATATGCATAACATTTTACTTAATCAAAACCATCTAATACAGATAATCAATGATGCCACATATAAGAGGAAATATAACTATATATGTAAAACATTATTCCTCAATCAAATGATCAACCTATCATATATATATAGCCCTTGATAGGAGTGACAAAACTATACTAGAAAAATAGGACACTACACTTTCAGACTGTGTCTAAAAGTGTCTCACTGTGGTAAGACACTAGATGCCCATGCTGAGTAAGAACCGCACCAATAGCATAGTTAGAGGCATCTGTCTCAATCTCAAATGGTTGTTGCAGGTCTGGTAATGTGAGAACTGGTGCAGAACAGAGGTGATTCTTCAACTCCAAGAATTTTTTTTTTTTGGGTTTCTGACCAAAAATAAAAATATTTCGCTCGCCCTTAATGACTCGACTTAAAGGCCAAGTGATATGAGAGAACCCCAATACTAACCTACGGTAGAAATTGGCAAGACCCAAAAATCTGCGGAGCTTTGTTAAAGTGGTTTAGGCTGGCCAATCCCAAATGACTTGTATCTTGGATGGGTCCACATCTACACCCTTCTCATCAATGATGTATCCCAGATATTGAACCTAGGTCAGGCTAAAGGTGCATTTCTTCAAGTTAACACATAACTTGTGTTGTCGCAGGGTTTTAAGGACCTGACGAATATGGTGGAGGTGCTCTTCCCAACTCTGATTGAAGATCAAGATGTCATCTAAATACACCACCACGAATGCATTGGTGAAGGGTCACAAGATGTCGTCCATCAGTCTCATGAAGGTTGCAGGGGTGTTCGTCAATCCGAATGACATGACCAACCACTTGAAAAGTTCCTCTTTGGATTTGAAGGCAGTCTTCCACACATCAGAGGGTTCGATAGGCACGTGATGATAACCTAACTTCAAGTCAATATTGTTGAAATATTTTGCCACTTTGAGCTGGTCCAGAAGGTCATAAATCTGCAAGATTGAGTACCTATTCCGGACAATGATCTTGCTCAGTGCTCGGTAGTCAATACAGAGCATCCAGGTCCCATCCTTCTTTTGTACCAATACAATTAGGCTCCCACAAGGTGATGAGCTTGGCTTGATGTTCCCTTTTTGCAATAGTTCTTGAATTTGTCTTTTCATATCATTGTTCTCTAGAATAGAGCGTCGATAGATCGGTCCATTGGGCAACGGTGCACCCGAGGTCATATCGATGGAGTGCTTGACTTGACAGTCTATAGGTACCCCTGTGGGTGAGGCGAAGATATTACTCCTCCATGACCTTGTCCATCTATTGTTTCTGTAAAGAGGAGCCCTGCCTGAAGTTGTGGCCACAACCTTCTTCTTTCCCTGGGGACGAATCATAAGGAAAACAAATTTCCTGGTTTGGGAAATGATCTTACTGCATTGCTTTGCAGTGATCAAAGAGATGACAGTAGGCGGGGCTACCTCCGGTATCCTATACAACTTATTAGCCAAAGTAATAATCAAAGAGTGAGGTCTAGACTCATATACAACATGTTGCTTCCACAAGTATGGTTGTCCTAACAATACATCACAAAATTCAAGAGGATAAATGTCACACAGTACCTCATCCGTGAAGGGCTTGATGCTGTAGGGAAGGCAACACTGCTAGCTGATGCGAAGATCTCATCCTTGTTGAAGCCACCTGATGGTGTGCAGTTGTGGATGTGTTGTAGTCTTTAGGCCTAACTGCTTCACAACCTCTGCTGAAATGAGGTTCTTTTGGCTCTCATTTTCGACAATGAACTGTAATGGATAACCCTTCACCCACATCTATGAGTGGAAGAGGCGTTCCCCCTCCTCTGGATCATCAGGATCAATCTTTTGGATCTTGGTGGTGGCCACGGCGGCACTTGGCTCCGCATCAATGATCTTCTTCCCTTTGTCAGTTGCCTTATCAGGTTCTAATTCAGAGTCGGAACCCGCGTCTAATTCAGAAGCCTTCAGCTTGGCCACCAGTGAATTCTTGACCCGACACTCACTTCTATGACAAGTGGAACTCTTATGGAACTCACACCATTTTCCTATGTCCTTGTTCATCTTCGTGGTGTTGTTAATTGTTTGCGGCTTCGGCGGGTTGTCCTGGGCAGCCCCGCCTTGGCTTAGTCTTTTGTTCTGTGATTTGGGGGCACCTTTTCCTTGCTTTGGATTTGCAAATCCAAATTCTCGCTTCTTTTGTTTAAACTTCTGCTCAATATTGACAGTCTACCGATACGTTGTGCTGAGCAAGGAAATGTCCAGAAACTCCATCTTGTCCTGGATGTACTTGTGTAAACAACCACGGTACTTGAGCACTAAATGTCGCTCAATATCCTTGATACCCAGCTTCGTGCGAAGGGTATGGAAAATATTTGTGAACTTTGGAACATCTTGGTCCCTTTTCTGTCATAGTGTGGTCCACTTTATGTATTTATTTTCATAGATCCCAACAGAGTAATATTGTTCCTTGATGGTGTCTCAGAAAGAATTTCAAGTGGGTGCGACTGAAAACAATGAGGTTTCACTCTCGTCATTTTATTCACAGTAGGCTTCCCACCACTCCTTGACGTGTCAGGTGACTTTGAGAAGTGAAAAAGTAATATTTTCCCCATTGGAAAAGTCATGAACTGAAAATATCCTTCCAACAGATTTAACCATTTATATATGGCATTTGCACCTATCAGGCCTTTGAATATAGGAATAGCGAAGTTAACTTGTACCTTAAAAGGAGTGGGGCCTCCAGAGTGGCTGTTGGATGAAGATGCATTGCCTGTGGGTAGCCGTCGAAGGATCTAGGCAAAGTTATCCATCATTGCATCCCTCTGTCGCTTGAGGGATCCCTCGAGCAAAATTTTGAAAGGATCTCTTGCTCCCTCATCTTTCTTTTCTTCTGCCATGGGAGGTCATCCATTTTGCGAGGCTGATCTTGCAATGATTCAACCAAATAAAGCCCTAACTCCTTATACCCTGAACTCGTTGGGGACGTGTAAAGAAAAATAGAGAAAGAGTAGAGTGCTCTGATACCATTGATCTGAACTTAAACAGGAACGCAACAACTTACAGATATAATCATAAACACAGAGATGCAGCAAAAAAACACTTCATTTCATTAATAGAAAAATATTGAACTATGCTTACAAACATAATGGAAATAAGATAGATCAAGTGATGGTAGCTTATCTCTGAGAAGAGTTGTGGCAATTGTTATCCTCCACAATATCCCAAGGCTAAGAAGGGAAATCAAAGGAGGTAACCTCAAACCACTTGCGGTTCAACAACTAGCCCTGCCAAACCAGAGAGGGATCTCTCTATGAATTCACAGCGAATGATGACTGGAATGGGAAAGGATTTTAGGCTAGATATGTTAGGCTCATATAGGGTTTTGAAAGTTTTAGGTTTTGATGTTGGACAAAGGATGAAAACTAGGTAGCTAGGTCAAAGGTTGAAGGGGTTATAGCATCATAGATATAGACGAGCAAGGTAGCAATAATTTTGTGATGGATTTAGGGTTTATCGGTGTAGTGTAGTATTTGGATGAAGAAAAAGGTCTTAATGAGCATGAGCACATGAATTCATTAAGTTAGAAGGAAAATTACACAAAATGATATTCCCATAAAAACATAGCTTTATGCAAAGAATTATGCTTATAAACTTTAAGGTAAACCACTAAAGAAATAAGTTATGAAAGGGGAGATGTATATCATTCAAATAAAACTGAAACAAGGAAAATACATCATCACAAAATCACTGCACATGAATTCCTAGATAATAGCTGCAAATTTCTCCTTTGATTTCCTGAATAAAATGTCCAAGTACAAGCTACAAGTGTTCTCTCCTATGATGTCCAACCTGTTCTATGATTGAGGAAATGATACATATAGACCAAAACAACACCTCCTTGCTCTCAAGGGTCGAATCCATGAGTCTAGGAACTGCTACATGAGGTGTTCCAACCAAACCCTAATGTCAAGGGAGGTTAAAACAATTCCTCCAATTAAACTTTGAATCAAACCACTCTCATTAGTGAAGCCTAACTTTACATAAAAACAACTTTAACAAGACTATTTACCCATAATTACATCAAGGTTAATCAATTACACCATAAAAAGTTGAATCCTACTAATAAAACTGAAGAAAATCCGTCACATGCAAATGCACAGCGAAATCAACCAAAAATGCAGCAACCCTGGAGAAAACGCAACAAATTTGGGAGAAGTGGTTTTTGAAGGCCTTCCTGAAGTCCAAATTCTGATCTTGATGGCTCATTGGAAAGGTGTGGTTGTCTACTACATGGTGGAATCTTTAGGAGATTAAAAAGGTTACTTCTATGCCCTCAAAACTTCGTTCTCCCACAGGTACTATCAGAAACGCAGTGTGGTCTTCAACTAGAGGGCAAAAAGGTGATTTTTAGGTGGTTTTTGGCCATTTTCACCTATCAAAACCTATTAAAAGTTTGCTCCCTCAGGATAAATGTGATATATAAGTCATGAGGAATCTAAATATGAAAACAAAAAATCATTTTGAGCTCCCCATCAAAAGCACGCTATGTTTTTGACCCTCTGGCTGTCTCAAAATTGCCAAAAAAATTATGGTTTTTTTTACAAAACGAGGGTTCAAATATCAAGCCATATATCTCTAACCATAAGGATGTTTGGAAAAATGATAGAGGTTTTTGTTCTTTATTATGTTAGGAAGAAAAATGTCCTCCAATTTTCAAAACTAGTTTCCCATTTGTTCATAATCAAAGTTTGAAGTTGGTCGCTTAAAATTGGAAAAGTGCAGCGTGCTCATAGCAAAAACGCAACAAAAAGTTTGGAGAGTGATTTGGAGGCCTTCCCAGAGGATTTTTGGGCTACAAGTGGTATGGTTGGAAATAAAGGTATGTCTTATACACAATAGATTCATCAATAACTGCAAACACTTGCTCCAAGACACCTCAAAATTCAATCTCCCAAGACTACTCCATAAGTGTAGCAACTCTCCTGTGGCAACGGTATTTTGGGAATTTCTCCAAAATCATAACCCTTGTGTATAAAATTAAGGAGGTTTTTATTACTTGGTCTATTATTGACAAAAACCTCTTTCACTTTTGTAAAATCCATCTCCATTTGGTCAAAAACATACTTTTAAGAAAAAATGTCCCTATGTGCAGCAAATGATTTGTCTATTGGAATGATTTCTTGAGAAATAGTGAAGACCTTATCTCTTGTGTTGAATTTGGATCATATCTACTGATATGACCTCCTTTGGGCCTCTTTTGTTCAGATGATTCAGACTCCATGGAAAACCCTAGCTCAATGGGAGAGGAATTAGGGTTTTAGTTGTAGGGAAAAACAGGGGATTTGGGTAGTTTGAGGAAATTGAGGGAGATGAAAGGGATAGGGAGCTTGTAAATTCTTGGGAAAATTTGGGGAGATAGTGAGTGATTTTAGGGAGTTGGGGAAAGTGAAATTTCAAGATTTGAGTGAGGCGAAGGGCTTCAAAGAGGGAAAACACAATCCTAGCCTAGGAAAGTGTAGTCTAGGCTAGGGTTTGTGGGAAAATGATGAAATTGAGGGATGGGATTGATGGGGAGTGTTTAGGAATATATAATAAGGATAAATAGATGTGTATGAGCTTAAGAATAATATTTTTGTTGATCAATTAATCATGTATGTCATGAAACTAAGAAAAATGCACTCAAAACCCTAAGAGACGGAAATGAGTTTTGGATGGCAAGAAATGGTCTTTGGTGAGTGTGAGTGAGTTTTCTTAGTAAATGGATGTCTCTTGAAAGTGGAATGAGAAAATTGACAACATATTTTCTCCTTTATATCTTGCAAAAATCGATTTTTCTTTGCATGGTGTAGTGGACCCACCATACACTTTTCACAATCTAATTTGTTGTATCTTCAAAATTGCAGCCTTATCACTTTATGAATACTATTACATTATGATTAAGATAAAAACATGCTTTAAAACATTTATTGACAACTTGCCTTTCACTACTTTATAAAATGATTTTAATGGTGACATGACCAATTTTCAAGAAATTAACCCTATGACCTAGTGGTGACCCAACATCGACTTATGAGATGAATTATGACCATAATGACTATGGGATTATTCCAATAGTAATTTGATTTGACCATGATGTTGTTGATTAACCATGGAACTGAAATAAGTTGTAAAGAATGAATCTCCCTAACCAGTGACCAATTTTTTATTGAAAAGCTATTTGAAACCATAAAAATTTGACCTGAGACCCTAGTAAAAAAAAAACTTTGTAAGAGCACATTTGATCACCGGTGACTGACATGACTGACAGGCACCAACAACGGATACATGCCTCTAAACTGTGTTAAAATGAGGCTCAAGGGCCTATTTATTATTGGAAAACATGAGAAAATCCTAAACAACCAAAACCCTAACCCCAAGAGATGTAACACCAAGAGTTTTTGGGCCCCGTTGGGGTTAGTTGGGCAGACAACTTCCCGGGGTCGTAACTTGGTCATATTTTCTCCGTTTGGCGCGTACGATACCTTGTTGTAAAGGTATCTCCGAGTACTACAGATTTTGCCGCATGCCCATTTTATGTTTGCGAGCCTACCGCAGACCCCAAAAAATGCCGTTTAGGGGGTCAAAACTGCTCTGGAAGTTTAGGACCCGAAAAATTGCTAAAAATAGTAAATGTTGAAATGAACAAGGAAACAGATGAAACTAACTGGGGGGTCTAGGTGGAATAGGCGGGTAGCCACCCATATCCACCTGGATCAATTGGCTTGAGATTGGTTTATTGCATTTGAATGAGTATATGATACAAGGTTTATTTAACATGGAATTTTTAATATTGTTTATTTATGGAAGATTTAGCAATATGGTGAACAATAGTTTCATTAAAATTGTTTATTTCCAACTTAGAAGTCTTGAGCGAGTGGTGTTTATTATGTCAAATTCATCTAGAAATTGCATGTGATCTCAACCATTGTTACATACATTAAAGCACAAGTTCAAACATATTGCTTGAAAGAACTTGAACTCTAGTGAAAACTATAAGACTATCCATTTTCGCCAACTCATCAAACTATTACTGACATCAAGTATATTTATTTGAAATTCCTTTATTAAATTATTATTGAAAATAACTATTTTTTGTTTCAATATTTTTCCCTTTTATCCCATAGTCTTCAATAAGTGCTTTAAACATCAATGACATTTCTAAAACTACATCTATATTCAATTATAAATAGTCCCATTTGGAACTTATATTAAATATAATATTCATCAAGGCATAAATAAAATGGGGTTGGTCTTGGCCCATACAAACATTTATAATGAAGAGACCAAATTTATTTTCATATTTTACATAGTATATGTATATTTTTATTGTCTTAACTTGCATGTCTACAAAAAAGAAAGAAAAATCCATAATGTGCATTCAAGCTTGATTTATATCTGGAGTTACACATAATTGGTCATTCACTCATTTCTCGATTGGTAAAGCTAATTAATGATTGGGAGGTAAGTTTCACACTTTTCTTATTTGGATTGAAATTCTCAATAAAAAATGACCCATCATGTCTTGGTTGAAAGGGTAGACTCCCCCCATTTGGGACATCTCAATCCTAGTTTGAGGTTAGAGTTTTCTATTAGGTGTGGTTTGTGAGCTATTGTACCTAACCTATAGCTTATAATAGTAGTCAACCAGATTTGAAACTTAGTATTGCATACATAGTCTTAATAGTTATCAATTTTGCTAAATCTTAAAAAAACTATACTTGTCAATATTTTAATCTTTGTGACATCTTTAATCTCTTTATGAAAAATCATAACTAATATTTAAATTTATGAAACTTAATCCCTTTATAAAAATATATCTAACTAATTCTTGAATATATAATCTTAATTAAATTGATTTAAATGTTCATAGACTTTAAAATATTTAAATTGATGAATCTTATTAGTCTCTTAAAAAAGATATTATAATAATTGACTTTTCATTTATATTTTTTACATTA
>APFE030661613.1:0-20531 GCA_000404065.3 Pinus taeda | reverse complement strand
TAATTAGAAAATAAATAATTTAATGCTAAGGGGATTTTAACAATAATATCAATCTCATGGAATTACTCCATGGTCTGTAACAATAATTTCAATTCAAAGATTTCTGAAGGAATAAGCTTGGTCACATCATGATAGCTCATTAGGTAGTGTCACTTTCTATCATAATACCTAGTGCATTGATATTGACATACAACCTTATCATAATACCTAGTGCATTGATATTGACATACAACCTTATCAAGAGAAAATCCAAACTAAAATAAAATCCTCCACCATAAAAACAATTCAAACAATTCTCATGAAATAAGCTTCGTCCATGGCCCATTAGGTAGCGTGACTTTCAGTCATAATATTGAGTGCATTGATATTGACAGACTACCTTGTCAAGAGAAAATCCAATCTAAAGCAAAATCCACCGAGATAAAAATGAGCACAAATGTAAACACCAAAGACAAAAGCGAGATTAAGTATCATAATTCTCAACCAACACACAAATAAATTTCTATATAGAAAAATGCAAAGAGCTAAAATACTTTTATGCGTTATTCATCACCAATTCCCATGATTGTAATATATTATTTATCATTTAAGTGAAACATCATTAGGATTATTTATTTTCTTTTAACATGAATGAGAATTTATATTAAGTTAGAAATATGGGCCTCGAATGCTATCAAGTTTACATAGTTATTTCCATAGACTCATTTAACATATCATCAAAGTTTTCTAGGGGCATTAAAGTTTTCTAGAGGAGCTTGATACAAACTAATAAAATATTAGGTGTTGTAGGTATATATTTTATAAACGGATCTCTTACAAACCAAATTTTGCATTCCATCTTATAAACAACAAACTCATTTTTACGACTGGATTTGCTCTAATTGAGCAGGATCATTCAAGTTTGGATAGTTTGCAATTGATGATGCACTTGTGTAGGCGGAGTCGTTTAAATTATATGCCAAATTAGAGACTTGTACCTTCAATTCTTCTATTTGCCTTCTGAGTGTATCCATCTCGTCATCCTACCTTTATGTTTTGGTCTCCACCTTTTCCACTTTGTCTATCACGTAGGAAAGAATATAATTTCCCATTATTAACCAAATTGTTGATCCACCTACTACTCACAGAAATTAAAATCCTATATCATTTCCTCTCTAGTCGGGGATGGAAATAAAAGCTCATTGGACTACATTAAGAATATAATTGCTTATTGTTGATCAATATATTACTCAGAGAAATTAAACTCTGTATCATTTCATTTTTAGGTAAGGATAATCGACTTTTTAGGATACTTTTCTTAACTACAATTCATTATTGATCAATAGAGAAATTAAAACCCTATATCATTTCATTTCTAGGTAGGGATAGTCAACATTTTAGGATAGTTTTCTTAGCTATAATTCATCGATTAATTTGATAGTAATGTCATTATAATAGTATTTTAACCTAGATGTATTTGAGAATAATATGATATGTGATCTAGAATTTGTCTCATAAATAGTAGTTTCCAACAACAATTAAGTGGCTTAGCTCTATAAATTTTTTATAATGTTTAAATAAAAATAAAAACTCTTTTAAGAAATAAAAATACATTTAAATGCATTCATTAGAAGAAATAAAAGAAGAATGACCTTGTCTTATAGTTGGGAAGTTGTAAACTATCATCATACAAGCCTCTTAGAATTAATATTGTTAAAATATGGAAGAGCTTGACTCCACCAAAGGATTCATGTCTTCCTTCCTTTAAGCGTCTTTTTAGGAGCACCCAAAATTGCTACCACCAATTTTTCATCCAATTATCCTCCTTTTCATGTGTTTGCATATTGAAAGTTGGGATTGAAATAATAATGATGTAATAGAAACATTTATCTTGTGTTCGAGGACTAGGGAAATGATGATAAATGATTAATGTAGGTAAAGAAACCATTAAGTGGGTAACTTAGTATGAGGGAGTTATGTAATTCATTTCGATGGAGTTGACACACACACACACACATTAATAACTAAAGTATATGCATATTAGCCTGGGCTCTCGAGGGGGAAATTGTTTAAACATTGAAAAAATGCCGAGGAAAAGTTTTCACCTTACGATATTTGATCCATATCGATATATGTGTGTATGTGTATTAAGAACCCGTTTAGATCCATCATAAATTTGGATCTACTAAGGAATAAATTCCCTCAAGGTGGAAACTTTTATTGCACCGAAAAAAATCTTGAGGAAAAGTTTACCTTGGGGTATTTGGTCCCTCTTGGTTCATGATAAATACAAAGTTAGATGTGAAGTTAAGATGGATCTTATTAGATATAATCATTGATATACATATTTTTAAATGTTCAATTTAGGAAGTTGTTGTAGCGGCTAAAACCACCCTCCAAAATTTTGCCTATGCTTTGTTTTGGAGCCTCCCTCCTAAATCACAACAACTCATCTCACACTGACCCAGGTACTTGTGCTTTGATTGAGCCTCATTTTTAGGCATTTTGGCTTGTGTTTTCTTACTTGCTTTATTGTCTAACCCACAAGCCAATCTCTTGACTTGGTCTCAACCCGGTTCCAGGCTTTCCTTAGTGAATTGCGCAATCCTTGAGGGCAACCAACCTTGCTCTCGTAAATTGCATTGTACAAGCAATCAGTGAGCCTTCAGCTTCAAAATTGTGCAGAGCCAGCTAACAGCTAGCCTTCAGTTGGGAAATTGCACCAATCCTAAGAGGCAGCCTAGAGTTACTCAGCCCATAAATTACACAAAAGCTTCTCCCTCGGAACTTGCTCAGTGCATAAGCTAGTGAGTTTCCCAGTCCTTCCCAGAACTCGGCAACCTCTCCGGGCCATGCATGGAAACTTTTCCTAAAAATAAAAAAATAAAAGCAAAAAAAGCAAAATGAAAAAAGCAACCCTAGAAAATATGGATCTATTTTTAGCAGCCTGGAGGATACACTTGAGTTATTTTGGAAATTGCTGCTAAGTGTCACTTTTTCCTTGATTTTTGGCCTTTGTGTCATAAACCCTAAATCGATCAAATCTATTTAATTGACATTGCCAGAGCTCATTTTCACATTCGATCTTGGAGCTCTAGCATTCCCAAGGAGATCAAGGAACCTTTGGTGCGATCGTCGTTGTTTTTCTGGGTAACTCTTGCTTTTCTAGTCTTTTGCTGCTTTTTTTGTCGCTTTTGTTTGTCTAGCCTGTGAGAGCATTATTTCACTCATTTTGTTGAATGACCACTGGCGTTTTAACTTGTTTTAGCTTGTAAAAGTGTTGTTTAATTTTTGCATTGCCTTTCCCAAGTGTTACATGCATCACCCATTTTTTTCACTAACGGTCGTCATTGCAGCGACTCTCTCCACATGCTTTGCTTTCCTTTCGTTTGATTGATTCCTACACTTTTTTCACTTGCATGCATCATAATTCACTTAGATATGGGCTTCCTTGGCCCAAATCTCATTTTCCCAAGCATGTACTACGCATTTCTGGAGCTCAAGGCCTCGGCCTTGGCTTCTAGAATTACGTAGAGGTTTCGCAGGCCTAGCTCTAACTACGCATTGTGCAGTTCCAAGAGCTAGCCCCGAGCCTTGGCCACTCAGTCTCTCCTAACCTGTCCCCAGACTGAAATGCGCATTGTGCAATTCCAGTCAGCAAGACCTCCCCACTGACTGTTGGGACTGCAAAATGTGTAGTTCCAATTTCCATCTACTTACCTCTATGAGCCAAGGTTGCACAATCCCTCCCAACATTTTCCCAGTTTGTTGCTTGGTCTGATTCTTAAAGTACTTTTGGTTTCAAGCTAACATTTGCATGCCATGAGTGTCCTCTTTGTCTCCAGGTACAACAGTTGTTGAGAAACTCTCTAGCAGTCATAGGTAACATGGCCTCCAAGAGATCTGCATTAAAGGATACTATCGAGAGTAGCACTCGGGAATCAGTTGAGCAGGTGTCAGTGAATTTTCCAGTTTATGCAGACACTCAGTTGTTCATTGAGAAGGACATAAAGTTAACATGGTAGGAAATCACAGATATCTTTGTAGGGAACTTCAAGGAAGACTTAGAGGATCGACATGCTTATATCAATATCCACCGATCAGCCTTACGCAAGGTTGCATGCAGGTACCTCGCCTTCCCAGGTGTGAACATAATCCTATATTGTCTCACACACAAATAAAGAGACTATCACATTGAGCAGTTCTAGTGGGATAGAGCTTGCTACCTTAAGGACAAAGAAATGTCATCAAATGTATCATTTACCTCATCCAGTGAAACACATGGACTCACTTTTCTATGCCACCCATAGCTTTGTGAACATCAGGGATATTGTAAAGTGCTGGGTGAAAGAGTTGTCAAAGTTTAGAACGACACCCAATCATGTTTACAAGAAAAAGTCTCTCAGGAAGGATTACCAATTCTTGATCATATTTGCATGTAAATTATACGGTCAAGAGAGCACAGATACCTTTCCTGAAAATTGGGTGTTTGTGTTGGACCAGTTGGTAAGTGATGGAAGGAAATTCAACTGATCAGATCTATTGGCTCTTCAGTTGAAATTCCATGTGACTAATGCCTGAAATCCACCCAAGGATGAGTAAGCAAGATTCTACATGTCCATGTATTTACTTGATGTAATTTGTGCCCAACATCGGTTTCCTGGCATTAGTTGGACATGGAAACCGAAAGAGATTTCTGTCAACATTTATTGCAAGTTTCTTTTCGACTGTAGCTACCGAGGAGTTATGGCAACGTTGATTGATCATTTCATCATCCCGTTGTACAAGTTGATCTTTGAGCAGGATCCACCGTGCATGTCCCAAGAAGTGATGGAGGTAATACTCGACATTTCAGATTGGTATGCCTCACCAAGTGGCACCTTCATCAGGATGTTTGGCGAAGAGAAGGCTCCGCATGTTCTACCAAGGTATGCCACAGACAAGTTGGTCATGTAAGAGGTCTCATACCACATCTCCATGGGGTTATCACCAAGACTACATAGGAGGAATAAGGAACCATGGCCCATCCTTCCTTTGTGGATTGGATTGTATGAGATTAAGAACTTGAAGGATGTAGATGTCGAAGCAAAGGAGATAGTGAAATTCCAATTCGACACCAAAGACTATAATTGATATGATCCCCACGGTATTAGCAAGAACCAATGTGTGAAGTTGTATTATCCATGGATCCACGGGACATTTCATTAGCATGAGGAGGACCCTTGGAGATACTGTTACAATGAATCCAAACTCTAAAAGCTAGTGAGGATAACCACAACATGGAAAGCTGCTCTGCCGACAGAAACAACGTGGGAAGCAACAACAACAATAATAATAAGAAGCAAACCAGTGCAGGACAAAGGGAAGAGAAATATTGTCGAGAACACAGAGGCTGAGAAAATCTATAATATGAAAGCAGACCCCATCATTGAGAAAGAAGCTTTGGCAACAGAGGAAAAGAGGGAGAAACGACTAAAGAGAGCAGAGCGAAGGAAGAAAGAGAAGCAGAGGCTGGAGGAAGCAAAATGAAAGTTATAGGAAACAAAGAAGAAGTTGAAGGAAGAGTAGGAGATGAGAAGGAGAGAGAGGGAAGAGAAGCAAAAATAGGAGGAAGGAGAAAGGGAAAGCGTGATGACAAAGAAAACAAATCCCATATAAGTTGAGGAGTCATAACAGTCAACAGTTGAAGAAGAAGGTGAGAAGATGCAGGATCGGGATCTTGCTCAACATATTGAGCAATTGGTTGAAGTGACAGACATGGAGTTGGGGTAGGAGCCATAGGACCAAGACATTGACCTCATGCCAAAAGCACCTGAGGTCAACTTTCAGTCTCCACCACCTCCAGTGTTAGAACTAATCCCGAGCAAGCAAGGAGAGGTTGTTCTCCTTGATGATGATTCAATGATGGATGTGTATAATCTATCTTTTGACGAGTTGCAGAAGAATATTGTATAGGTTCGGAGAAGTCATTTCCTGGATGATCACGTGTCACTTGCATTCATGAAGGAAAGGGTGATAGTGTCATATGTCAAAAAGCATCCAGTTGCCATGGTTGATGCCACTTTGGCTTAAGCAGGAGCCAAGAGTTCAAATGTCAAGTTATTGTTAGCCGAGAATGAATAGATGGAAAATAACGTGTAGGCATCCAGGCAAGAGGCAACATAACCCAAAGAGTAGAGTGCAGGTTCCACAATGGCAAAGATGAGGAAATCAATACTTGTTGAAGTATCAACACTTGAGACTACCATGTGGAAGCTCTATGATGGATTCATGACCGTGCATAAGGCGGTTGTCCATCTGCATGGCTTACAATAGTGGAGCAAAAGGTTTTTCCAAACTCTCAGGGACATACATGTTGCCATCACCCATGTCCAAGAGTGGACAATGCGGTACAAAGGGGCCCCGCTTTACTTGTCAAAGATGATGAAGTTGCAGGCAAACCTAGACAAATCAAAGGTCTGGATGTTGATCCAGAACTATGTCTAGCTCGCTCCGTTCCTCAACAGCATACAAGATTCATATGCACGGTTGTATAAGAGTTTGGATTTCATGGTAAGAACGCACAAGATCTTGTCAATCAGTTCCCTCACCAAAGCTAAGCACAAGAACCAAGTCCATCTAGAGATAGATAGGTAGATGGAGCTACTAAGGCGAGAGGCCACCAATGATGACTTGGAGCTGAGCGCACAAAACATGAAAAAGTACATAGGTGGTCCTGTTATGGTCAAAACCATGTTGCACATGCTTCGGGATGAGTTGGACGAAGGTTCCAAGATCATATACCGAGAAGCTATGGAGGCAAGAGTTTGTTATCAGAAAGACACCATCAAGTAGTTTGGGGACATCATCGCACAGTACCAATATTGACATCAGTATGTGATCGAGAAGCATCAAGTGGAGGTTTCCGAGTTGGTATTTCCCCAAACTTCTGAGTCATAGTGTTTTGTCTTGTTAGGCTATCTCTAGCCTATTTTTTCTAAGATGGGTACATGTGGAAAATGTATATTATTTATAAATATGTTGTACGTGAAATTCCAAGTGTCATTGGTGGAATGTGAACATTCATTATGTAATGTAATAAGTTATTTGTAAAGAAGTTGAAGAGACATGAGGGGAGTCAAAGATTCACAAAGGGGGAATGTGAAGGGTCACCCCACCCTTTGTTATAAATAGAACCTCATAACTCATAGAATAGGCTTTTGGGAGCCAAGCTTTTGGCTAGGCTTAGGCTTAGAGAAGGCTTGGGAGTATTCTGACGAGCCTTTGCTTCTCCACAACGTAGAGCGAGTATACTTCTTTGGAGGAGCAGGTGTTCTTGACTGTAATGTTCCACTATTGGGGCTAGTGGCCATCAATGGTGTACGTATGGATGAAACTTTCACTTATAATAATAATAACATAGCCAACATGCTTTCATGCATATGTTGTTATTTTATTTGGACTATTCTAGTTGCTTTAGCAATGTATGTTGTTTAACTCACACATTTGCTTATGGACTACTTTGTATGCAATTGTATGGATCGTGTTGAATGTGTGTTGTTGGATTAACCATCACTTTGACTAGTGGACTATTCCACATTCCAGCTTGTGATGTCATTCCACTTGTGTGTTCGTTTCAAGATGCGTACTATTATAAGCTTCTAAGGGGCACACTTCTTTTTCCCCTTAGTGTTTTAGAACCCCCATGCATCTCACTTGACTCATTGCAAGGTCACACACTTACTTCCACCCAAAGTCATCATACTTATCTCTGCGCGCTACTGCGATTAAGGCACTACATAACCACCCACTATTGGGACTCCTACTCCAAACAGTCTAAGGTCTAGTTGAGAATTCTTACTGAGGAGATCCCCTGAATGTTGGCAGGTCCAACACCATCAACATAACTAGGAGAAATATGCAACAAAGATTATATTTCTTTTTATTAATTTATGAGTATATTTTGAGCAATAATTATACTTCCAACAATTTCTTATGATCAAATTTTATGGAAGAGAAAGAATGGTTTCAATGCCCCCAACCATAGAAAATGGTAGCAAGGTTTTGAGTAAGGTATGAATAGCAAGTATCAACATGGTAAATTATTGTAATTGTATACTTTAGAAATGTGTCCATTTTGAAATGTAGCCATGAATTTGTGGTTATAGATTAGTCCTACTATTTGCATCTTCTACATATGCAAGTACATCCTGTTAGGTTTAGGTCTAACTCTATGTGTTTGGATGATTTTATTCATTAACTCAAAACTTTCATATATACATGAGGAAGTGGCTACTCACTTCACATTCCATGAGAAAATATTGGTCTTTTAGAAGACTTTTCACTTCACACATCTTAAATTATGTACACAAATAATAACCCCAAATAATTATGTGTTTGACACTCCCCCATAAGACGAAGGGGTGCTTGTGGTTCCAAACATCTCTATAAACTTTTCAAACTTTTCTTTTCAATGCGCTTTGGTGAAGATGTACACAATTTGCTCATTTGTGGAATAATGTTTTAGATGAATAGTCTTGGCCTCTACATGATGTACAATTATATGTTACTTTGTATTAACATTCTTCACTCAATCATGTAATATGGGATTCTTGGCCAACTTTGATTTCATAATTATTTTCAACTAGAAGAGGACTAGAATTCACTTTTTTATCTTGCAAATATTCGAGCATTTTCTTGAGCTACACAATTTCCTTTGTTACTATTGTAGTTGTCACATATTCCACCTCTTTGTGGAATCATTTGGAACCAAATATTTGTGTGACCTCCAAGAGATGACTACTGATCCAAGACTCATGAGATAGCTTGGAATTGACACTCCATTTTACTTATCCCCATCAAATTTTGAATTAGAATATCCAATTAGGTTGAAGTCAACTACATTAGAATACTTGAGTCCAAAGTATTGAGTTCCCTTAAAGTATCTTAGAATTCTTTTGGAAATAGACTAAGGTCCTTCATAAGGCTCTTCAAAAATTAGGAAAGAATCCCAACAATGAATGAAATATCTAGTCTGGTTGTGGTGAGGTAGATAAGGATTTCTATAAGTTGTTTGTACTTGGTTGCATCCTCAAATTCACTCCCTTCTTTTGATGTGAAATTCAAATTTTGTTCCATTGGAGCAGAGAGAGGATTGCACTCAGCCTTTTCAAACATGTCTAACAATTCTCCATTGTACTTCTTTTGGGAGATCAATATCCACTTTGGATTTTTAGTCAATTCAATTCCCAAGTAAAAGTGAAGATATCCCAAATTTGTCATCTCAAAACCTTTCTTCAATTGTTTCTTTATGGATGTAATGTAGATTTCATTGTTCCTTGTTATCAATAGATCATATGCATTTACCACAAGATATATAACAATTTTTCTATCTTTATTGATAAACCAAGTTGGATCACCAAGAATAAAGTGCTTGAAATTCAATTTCAAAAGATGCTCAATTAATTTTTCATACTAGGCTTGCAACACTTGTTTTAGGCCATATACAAATTTTATGAGTATACACACTTTTTATTCTTGTCCCTTCACAAAAAAACCTTCTAGTCCAGACATGAAAACTTTCTCTTTTAATTCTCCATTCAGTAAAACAATTTTCACGTCCATTTGACAAACTTTCCATCCATTCTTTGGTAACAAGGAAAATCGGGTATAGATAGTGACCATTTTTTATATTTTTTTTTGCGTGGGAGAAAACTTCTCCTCATAATCAATGTCTTGTTTTTGTGAAAATACTTTTGTGGTGAGCCTTTCTTTGTGTGTTTCAAGTGATCAATTTAATTTGTACTTGTGTTGTAGAAATTCTCAGCATAGATTAAACTGATTATGCAATGTACTAAAGCAAAATACTTAATCTACTTCTACAATCAAACTTGCGGAAGCTTAATCAATTTTGAGCAAGATCAAATAGAACACATATAACAGAGAAGAAGATTCAATCACACATGAAACGCAGAAGAATACTCTGGGGAAAGCCTCAACTAAAAACCTAGCTATCTGTATTATCATACAAGGTGGAAATACATCAAGATTATACAAAGCCTTAGCTCTCACAGCTAACCAGCTCTCAGTACAATCCTCCCGGATGCTCACAGGCCAACAAGGCTTCTCACAAACCTTCTCCTCTGCCCTCCAAGCCTCCTATTTCCTTGCGCAGTTTCTCCTAGGTGATCCTCTTGTTACCAAGTGGAAGATTGATCACTCACACTGATCCTAAACCCTGTCAGAACTGCGCAATCCTCAAGGAACCTTATTCCTTCTACATGGATGAGTTTCCTTTATAGGAAAATTCCTCCAACTGATAGTACGATGTCCCTGTCTTTAATCTCAACTGGGTATTAGTCTGAACTTACATGCATGATTTATTTATGAGAGAATATTCAGTTATCTGGAGTACACTAGTTTCATGCATGCGTGCATTAACTGACTGAACTCACAATTAGTTCCTCAAACTGTTTGGAACTAATTTAACTAGACTTAACTCAGTTAACTGATCTAATTAATTAAAACTTAAATACAACTCATCCTTATCTCCTTAATTAAGGGATAAATTCCTCAATCAAAGAGATAATTGTTGCATGACTTCACAGAGACTTCATGTTTGAATTTCTCCAACTAATTAACTCAAGATGAATTAATTCATTATTTTTCAAACAACTGGTGAGACTAAATTTGAATTTTAATTCTCAATTTTAATTCAAGGACAAATTAAAATTGGAATATATCCTGAAATGCTATCTATAACAATTCTATTTATAGCATTTCTTGTTGCTATTTTCAACACTTGTTTATGAAGACCCACTTGCAGCGAATTGGTTTGGTTCAAAATGGAGAGTCTAGCAACATCCATGCCTCATTCTTGATGAGAGGATCATACTCCTTTTGCATGTTTTATTTCCATTCATCATGACAAGCAACTTCTGCAAATGAAGTTGGTTTAAAGTTAGTATATAAATTCAATTCACAATCATATGAAACATCCATTTCATCTACATCACTTGCATCTAAATTATTGATGTCACCTCCATATTGTATGGTGGAACCTCTGGTTCCTATCTTTCTGAGCTCATCAAAATGAACACTTTGAAGTATTTGATAAGCCACTTTGGTGGACCTTTCTTATATGATATGCATTTCTCCACTAATTGATATGGTGTGACATTTCCATCAAGGTTCATCCTTTCAATCTTCTCAATTACATCATTTATAGCTTCCTAATTCAATGAAGTAGATATAACTTTGTTGGCGGGAAAAGTTCCCTAATGCAAGGGTTGAAGGCCTCAACAAAGAAGGATAAAATAATCAACAACAAACACTCAATAAAGCATGCTAAGCATTCGAATTATCAAATTTGGATTCAGATACATATCCGAGGGTCCTACGTTTGAAGATGTTCTTGTATGGTCCAAACCCTCTGCTTCCTCCAATATGTGCAGACCTGCAAATCAATCACAAAAGCATATACATAATAGATAATTTAATGTGCATACATAAGAATATGTTATATCATCATATATAAACAACCATACTATCATTCATAAGATGACAACATATATCGGGAAAAAGACATGAGCTTCTTTATTGATTAACAACAGTAAGTATAAGATAGATACACCGTGATCTAAGCCAAAGGAACCAACGAAGCCTTCCTCCGGATTTGTCCAACCTGAGCCACAAAGGCAACCTCTCTAATAGGTGTAAAAAGATGCTAGATAAGGAGGTTGAGCATCTTTGTAAAGGAAATAAGGGTTTCCTAGAGACTGGGAGTGCATGAGGGATATGAATTTGAAATACAATTTTTTAGTATAAAGTCAAATTTGCATGGGAAAAGGGACTACCCAGGGCCATAAAAGAGCATCAGGTCTACAAGAGTGTTAAATGATGCTATAACAAACTTCTTCATGAGGAGGAGATGGTGCTTCAAAAAGAGATTCCAAAAATTGACCCAAGATAGGGATCCCCCTTCAAGATGTGGAATCACATCATCAAACTCAATATATGTCTTTACATGAGTGAATCGATGATCAAGTTGTCGCTCAATAGTTTTGTCAGGGTTGTTAGATTCGAGAAAAATTACATCTTTGGAAATGATGGATTTCTTGTTTACCTTATTATATATATGATATGTATGGTTAGTATTTGAGTGCTCCAAGAATATGTACTTATAACTCCTATCATCAAGCTTGTTTCTTTGCTCGTTGTGAATTAATGCATAACAAGTAGAAATAAAGGCCCTTAGATGCCTCACTGAAGGAATGTGGCCATACCACATTTCATATGTAGTGTTATTTCCAAGAACATGAGATGGACACTTGTTTTTCAGATATACTACACATAGAACCACATCAGCCCATAACATCAACTTTAAATTACTGAAAAATATCACAAAACGACCCATATTCAAGAAAATCATATTCAATTTTTAGTTACACCACCTTATTTAGGATTGTATGGAATTACTATGTGATGATGAAATCCATGTTGATGAAAATATTTTTTAAAGTCTATAGATGTATATTCTCCTCCATTATTGGTATGAAGAGAGCCAATATGTGATTGAGCTTCGTTTTAAATTCATGCATGCAATATTTTGAAAGTTTCAAAAGCCTGTGAATTTATTGTTCAACAATTATACCCAACATATTAGTGTAATCATCAATGAAAGTCATGATATATTTATTGCAATTAGTATATGTAATAGGCATATGACCACACAAATCATAATGTATCAATCAAAGTTTTTTGCATTCTCTAGAGTGGAATCATAGAAGGATTGTCACAGGGGCTTCACTCAATGAACCTCTGACATAGCACGTGTGTTTGTGGCACACTAAACAATACCCTTAATTTGATTACATATTGAAAAATACCTCGAAAAGACACTTCAGTTAACCCCCTACGAATACAAACCCAATACACCTTTCCAATTTAAAAAACCTCTACTTTCACTAAATATTGCAGGTATCCATTTTTTCATTAACATTTTTTATACAACATATAAAAACCATTTATCGCCTATTATATGTTGAATATATTAATTCATTTTTTCTTCAAATTGTATCCCCCAATATGAATGCACGTGGTATGGTATTTCTCCCCCATTGAAGCCCTCGTGAGTATTCTTTGTTATGCTTTCCAAGGATTCAAGCATCACATGCTTCAATTTCATAGGAGTACTAAAAAAAATAGAAACACCACTGTTTTTCATCAAACCAAGAATGTCATAATTAATGTGTCCAAATTCTAGCAAGCCATGACATACTAGATGGCACTTTACCTTCGTTATGGTGAGAGAGGTATGTAAAATTTTGTGCATGATTAGATGTCCCTTTAAAGTTTAGAAGTCTTTCATCCTCCACTCCTATCATAACTTGACCATGTTGTTGGTAGTCTTTATTTTTTCAACTTTGCTATTGAAGATATGAATGGAGTGGCCTTGTTGTTAACTATAAACAAGAGGCAACAAGTTCCTTTGGAGCTCCAAAATATAGAGCACATAATGTAGAATAATGTCTTGGAACCTAAGCAATTTAAGTTTGACTATGCCATTCCTCGAAGGTTTGAGACTTGATTTACTTGTAAAATAGACTACACCGTCTAAATTGTCATTTAAATCTTCATAAAAGTCTTGTTGGAAGGTCATGTAGCATGTTGCACTTGTGTAAAGTAGCCATGCATTTCTCGAAGAAGCAAATGAAGTGCGAAATAAATCTAGGTTACTCCAATATTACAATGGGAAACAATATAATGAGCAACTTCAAGTGCTCTTCAGTAGGTTTGATGCTCTACATTTATCTTCTTTCCGAGATTGCTTGTATTTGATCTTTACCTCACGTTCATTTATTCCACATCAGACAAACTGAAGCTTAGATCTCTTATGAGGATTATGCCTACCCCAGTTCCTCTAAAATTCTTCTACATATTGATGAAGATATTTTTAAATATCCTCTGATGCAAATTGCTTAATCTTGATCACGGTCTTATTGCTAGGTATAGGAGTCATTGTCAAGATTCTTGATATGCCTCTCTAATCATATTGATTGAAATTCTTCTTCCCACTTGAAGACCTTACATGGGGTTGTTCATTGATGCCTTGAGTGCACCAAAAGAATGGGTTGGCTAGTTTCCCCATGTTGATTTCATCCAACAATGGCTTATCAAAGTATGATAAAAAGTTATTGCTCTACAGAGAGATCATTATTCCTTCCCTTGGATTTGAAGGTTTGTTCTCTTGAGATTCAAATCCTTACCCTACCAAACCAACTATTTAAAAAAAATAAATAAACAATTCCATATGAGATTCAAGGTTTTTGGCTAGGTTCCATGGAGGCCCAAGCGAAAACTAGTGAAACCATAAAATTTAGTGTAAATCTCCCTAACGGTTTCCATGGCTAGTGATACAAGTTTTAAAGGTGCCACAACAACATCGAATTAAACACACTGTAACCTTCACAAACTAAATTATGTAGAAAATGAATAGTGTTGGAAACTGAGAAAATACTAGCACAAACATAAAATTAGACACCATTATTTTTGGATAAATGTCCCCGGAAAAACCCAACTTGGGAAAATCAATGCAGCAATGAGGGTTTTTATTATTATGCAGCAATGAATATCTAAATGCAATCTAGATGCCTGAAACTGGAAATCCACAACAAGAAAAATTTGGGCAAAATTATTGAAGGGAATTACCCTTCCTCCACAAGCAATCCTGACACAACCTACCTTCAGAAAACTCGACCTCCTAGATCCTCTGCATCAACCTCTGTGCTGCTCTACATAATGTCTATGACGTTAAGCCTCCAACCGGTCTCTGGTGAAGTTGTTATGCCTGCCACTGCTGAGGAAATCGTCTCTTCGACACTCTGAAACCTCTGCCCGACCTCTAGAACTGAGAACAAATTTTTCCTCAACTAAATCAAATTGCCAAACTGGCGCAACTGCGTATTCCTCTGTGTTGCCTCATTGGGAATAACTCGACCCTCTTGCTGCTGCCTCTCCAGACTTGGAAAAATTCCTTTGGATCATTGTCCCTCCCCCTCACTATCTCTGCTGCTTCACTGAAGCTTGAACTCTTCGGAAATTGACTACTGCTACTTTGGAAAATCGAATTCTCCAAAGTGACTCTGGTGCATTCTCCATCATCACATCGATCTGTTCTTATATCTTCGTGTTGGGTCTCCAATGACCAATATTAAATCTTAATCGATGGCTCATATTATTTCTAGATAGATCCGTGTGAGTTTCTAGAGAATTCTCACCTTGACTTAATTAATTCTGATTAATTAGTCGTATTATCTAAGTTTAGACTTAAGAAATATTTGAAAATTGACTAATAATCTATTTAAGCCATTTGTAGGTGGAATTTCCAGAAACAATTTATGGGTTTTAAAGATCTCATGTATTCTAGCCTCTCCACGAAATTTCATGACTAGAACACATTAGATGCTACAAAAACTAATAATTGAGAAATCTCATCTCAATGTATACTTCATTTTATTAATTAAAATCATTTGCACTGGTTTACAAAAAATTTATAAAATAAGCTATGGGTTTTTGGGTTTGTCGTATTGATAAGCCATGATATTGTAACACATTCTATTTATAGATTAAAAATCACCATGACAAAGTGGAGGTGAATCTTCAAGGTAAAAAAATTTGTTACATGTTTTTTTTAATTGTATATATGCTTAATTTATATATTAATATTTTATATTATAATAATATTAATAATATAATAATAATAATAATTTTTGTTAATTCTTAGAATTTTCAATTTTAATAAAGTATTTTAATGTTTCTATGATTGATGTTTATCCAAATTTACTAACCATTTAATTTATATATTATTTTGAAAAATTTAATTTTTTATTTCTTTACTTAGAAATCAATAATAAAAAATCATTTAAAACACTACCGAGTTACAATCTTTGTAGAATATTTAACTTTTCAATACCTCTTCACAAAACCGGAGACATCAATAACCCTTCTAACTACCGTACTATTATGATCAACCCTCTTCTTGGAAATTTTTTTGGTAGTATGCTAGAGCGCAAAATGAGCAAATGGGCAGAAAAAGGGGGAAATAGAACAAATGGACAAGTTGGCTTCAGGCTTAAACATTCTACCATTGATCATTGCATCACTATAAGACACTTCATTGAAAAAGTTTGGGACAATCAAGGTGGGGAAGCGTTTTGTTGCTTTGTTGACTTAAAAAATGCCTTCGATATTGTCCCTAGAGACAAGCTATGACACAAAATGGAAGAACTAAGGGTCCCAAAGGAATATAGGGCAATTGTTCATAAGATTTATGAGTGGGTTAGAGCAAAAAATCAGAACAAAGGAAGGCATGTCTAAATGCTTTGGCAATGACATATGAATCAAACATGGATGTCCTCTCTCTCCCACATTGTTTGGTTTATATATTGATAAGCTTGAAGTGTGGATAAACAATAGTAAAGGAGAAGGCATACAACTGACAACATATGTGGTGAAACTACTTTTATATGCAAAGGACCTTATTCTTAGTGCTAAATCTGCATTAGGTTTGATAGAACACTTGAAAGCTCTGGAACTCTTTTGTCAAGATGTGAGAATGCAAGTAAAAACTAGCAAAATTGAAGTCATGATATTTTCTTTGAAAAGAAAGAAACAACATGTTACTTTTCTCTTTGAGGGCAAACCCTTGGAGGTTGTAGAGGAGTACAAGTATTTAGGAATTGACTTTCACTGTAGGTTTAGTTGGGAGACATGTAAATCAAAGAGAATGCAAGGATGGTGGAAAGCTTCATACCTTCTTCAGAACAGGTGTAGACAAGTAGAACTATGGGATTGGAAGACTAAGAAAACCCTCTTTGGTCTATTATTGGTGCCATTTATCCTCCGTGGTTGCAAAATATGGGGGTGCAATATGTCAAGCCACAAATAACAACAAATAGAAATAATTCAAAAACACCTAATCACAAGTAACCTCAAAGTCAAATCAACATTCCCATATGATATCCTTTTAGCGGAGGTTGGTATGTTTCCAATTGAGGCTTCAACGATCATTCATTTGCTAAGTTACTTGAAGAAGGTTGAAAATATGGATAAGCATTGGTGACCCAAATTGGTTGTTGAAGAAGAGCTAAATCGCCAGAAAAAGACATGGATGAAGCAAAACAAAAAGTGGTTGGGCAAATGGGACATACATTTGCATGATTTACCTCACGCTCAGGAGGAGATAAAAAGGTGGGGGTGAGAAAAATTTAGGATTGCCATGTAGACAAAGTAGGTAGGCAAAAAAAAACATATTATGCCAATGAATTTAACCCAACGCGGAAACATGATGATAAAGGGTATTTGAGTTCCTCAATCAAGAGAACAACTAAAATTTTAATTACTCAGCTGAGGACTAGCTCCCATCATCTAAGATGTGAAACTAGTAGATGGGCGATCCCTAAATAAGTTTGGGAAAAACAAACTTGCATTTTTTGCAACAGAGGGGTGATAGAAACAAAATGACATTTTATCCAAAAATGTGTAGCATATAAAGTTATTTGTCGTTACTTTATTAACAATGTAAAGACAAATAATCTCAGTAAACTTTTTGATGAGACAAAGCTTCACAAAACGACGACTTTCTTACTCAAAATCCTCAACAACAAATCAACGTAAGAAAATCTGAATATGAATTAATTAATAGTCCCTTAGACTGCCCAACCTTATGGAAGTAATTCAATTCAATACTCTTATAATCCCACGAGGTAAAGCAACATTGATGTAGACCATAACTCCGAGGAATATGAATGATCTTATAATCCCACGAGGTAAAGCAACACTAATGTAGACCATAACTCCGAGGAGTATGAACTAGCAATTGTCCCAAAAGGTACAAAGAGAGGCCGATAGGATTATTAAAAGGAAGAAACATCTATAGATAGTCAAGCATATATAAAGCTCACTAGTGACGAAGGCAATAACCATGATGACCATTCCATACCAGCACATTTGATATTAAAAGAACAAAACCAAAACCAAACCATTCATATTTAAATAAAAAGTAAATTATAGCGTTTTACATGGTAAATGAAAAGTGGCGAAATTTGTGATTTGCAAATATTAAAACAAAACACTTACATTGCTGGTTGACACTACAACTAAAACATTAACTAATTGTAAGATGCTTTTCCTAAACATATTATTATTATTTTAATAAATTCATTTAATAAAATAATTTTTTTAATATAGAAATAATATTATTTAAGTTTGAAACTCATTTTAAATTCATATATTCTATTTTTCAAAAGTATTTTGGGAAATCTTCTTGAAATAAGTAATGCACATTGCTTGTATAACCTAATTGTAAATAAATTTTTTTTTTATTAAGTAATTGATTTTAAAATTAATATATTTATTACTCATTTAGCCTTATATAAACCCACGATACCCTCATATCAACCTCAACAATTTGCAAGGAAACTTCGCCTCGTCTATAGATGAACCAAAAAGTAGTCTTGTGCAAATGGATATCTTTGTGTAGAAGGATGAATTCAGACCTTAGATTTTATTCTTTGAAGTCCAAACCCTTGCAAGCCTCAGAAAAGGTCCATAGAAGTCTATTAAAAGAGAGCAAAATAAGGGACAAAAAGCCCACTTAGTTGATTCCAAAATCCCAACAAAAAAACATAACCAAAAACATAAAAGATAAACCCAATCAACTCCAAAAATGTGACATATTACTACATGTGTGCGTGATGACAGAGACAATTGGTTTTCACATTGTTGTTGTTTTGGGGAGAGTTTTCCCTTATCACATCTTCGCCTTGAACTTGGGGTGAGTCTTTGGGATTTCTACATCTGGGTGGAAACAATATCCCTCTACAATTGTTTTTTTCTACCGAGATATGTTATCTATTGAACAGTTGTATTTGTAATTTACAAGAAGTTTCATGGTGTTGTTTATGGTTATTTTAATTTTGACTTAAAATACAAATACAACATGTTAGAAAAAAATTATGTGCTCCAAAGAAAATTGTATTCTAGGAGCTTCAATTTCATTTCTTGGAAATTGGAAACATATTTTCAAAATTTAAATCCAGGAGCTTCAACTTCATATATTGGAATCATATTTTTAGTTGAAGAGAAAATAAGATACAGAGTTCATGTTCCATTCCCAAGGATAGAGTTCCGAACACATTACAAGGATCTATCAAACTGAACTTAATAAATATCATAAAGGTAACCTTAACATGACTTGATCAAGAAGGATGTCTAGAGATCACTATCATTATAATTTTATATAGAAGGAAACCATTAACAATTTAAAATTGAAAACTTCAATATTTGGAAATACAGAAGCCCTTACTTTCAACTCCCAAGAGGTTTTTTTAGAAAAATGTAAATAGCGATGGATAAGAGAAATTTGCAAAGGACAAATGAATCTGGAAAATACAAATTTGCACCTCCATGGGATACCTGGTTAACTATGTGGACGAGCCGAAGACAAAAAGAACCATGTGTGTCATGATTTCATACAATATCTTTCAACTTGGATAAAAAAACCAAAATATGGTTTCTTATCAATTGTAATCTTGACATTATTGGACATGGTAAATTGATATTGGAATTGGATTTTTGTCCATATCTATAAATTTCTAAGCAATTGAGGCAACCCATTGTGAGTGTCTAGAGCATCTTCCAAAGCTAAACATCCAAATGATATAAAACTCAAGTATGTGAATGTGACGAAAGGCTAAAATGCTGACATTTTTTTGTTGTTTAATGTAGAAGGAATCTTGCCATTTGGGCTCTAGAGCCCAACCTGCTCTCTCTTATTGCAAAATACAGAGCATTTAACCAACGAAAAACACAGAGCAATGGACCATTTACTTGATTATTTTTTGTTCATACCACAGAGAACTGTTCTATCAAGTACGCGAACCCTTGTTCTGGGGTATACTTCATTCAATGGAAAAACAACGCATCTCAACTACTTGCTTAACCATTCAGAGAACAGAAAATGCACCGTGTTGTTGATGCCTTAAATTTAGTAGACCTTGGCCATACTATGTTATGAAGTATGGCTCTGCTAGCTATCAGATTATTTTAGGATTGTGAATTTGGACACCAAGGTTTAGATTATTTCTTTATTATGGTGGTTGTAATGAATGAATTTATATTCCATTCATTCTTACTGCATTTGGATAAATTCCCTTACTATTTTTTCAATAGGTTGTTGTAAACATCAACCTATCTAAAGTGAGAGACGTTTTTCTTTATAAAAAAAGTTGTTGGTTGATTCATAAAACCCAAAACAAAGAGCAGTGGACCACGTACTTGAATGCTTTCTGTTCATACAATAGAGAATGGTTCTATTAAGTATGCAAACCCTTGTTCTGGGGTATACTGCAGGCAATGTAAACACAACTCAGTTCCATACATGGGTTACAAGTTTACTCTAAGGCATGGTCATTGAGAAACCTCAATTTGTAAATTAATATAAGTCCCATCACCCTATTTACTGTCCCTAAATTTTTTAATGAAATTAGATTTGAACTGAGTACAAATCCCAT
>APFE030661612.1:0-36397 GCA_000404065.3 Pinus taeda | reverse complement strand
AAATAAAAATAAATTAAAAATTAATAATTGCTTTGAGAGGCTCCAACCAAGGAGTTATCTCAAGTGAGACTTTTTGGACTCGCCTAAAAATTTGAGGTGAAATCTTCATTTTTAATATTGAAATTGGTTTTTTTAGTGTATATATGGGTTAAGAACCTTCAAAACTCCTAGTGAACTTAGATTGTGGAGAGATTACCCGTCAAACTTGTGATTTCAATCAATTTGTGCACCCATTGGAAAATATTCCAAAAAGTAGCACTAAAGACTTAATGTTTAACATTTTGACTACATCTAATTACATAAAAATGAAAGAAAAAAAAAAATAAATAAATTAACCTAATGTAGTTTGCTAAAAAAATATGGAAATAAAAAATAACCAATAAAATTAAAATAATAATAAAAATTGAAATGGTCCATGGAATGGGGAACCCATTGTATTGATCCATGGTAATCATGTTATTAGATCCATCTCAACTCAAGTATACTAAATGGGATCAAATCTCTAGATATGCAAGCCTTTGATTCTTCTCAAAATGGGATCAAATCTCTAGATATGCAAACTTTTGATTCTTCTCAAATACAATGTTTAACATCTTGGCTCAGTCAAAATAAAAGAAAATAAAAAACATAAAATTCTTCCACTCTTATTTTTCCTATAGTACTCTTAACTTGTGGTATTTTTCTATGGTATTTTTCTGTAAGAAAAAAAATTGAGTTTTTGAAGAGATCTCTTTATATGCAAACTTTTGATCCTTCTTGAATGTTAATGTTTAATATCTTGATTAAATCAAGATAAATCTTTGTGTCTATCCAGTGGGATCTGCTTTTATTGATGGAAAGTGGAATTAAATGTTAAGATGTGATATTTGACCAATATTTTTTATTGAGTTAAAGTAAATAATTTTAATTATTAATAAAATCATTTAGATTAGGGACATAAAAGAAAATAAAAAATTAATAATTGTTTTAAGAGGTTATATTTAATATCTAAAAAGACATTGTTACATAAAGATAAAATTAAATAGAAAGATTAATGTAATATAATTTGTTCAAAATAAAATAAAATAAAAATGTGGAAACAAAATTGATTCTTCTTGAATGTTAATGTTTAATATCTTGATTAAATCAAGATAAATCTTTGTGTCTATCAAGTGGGATCTATTTTTATTGATGGATAGTGGAATTAAATGTTAAGATGTGATATTTGACCAATTTTTTTTATTGAGTTAAAGTAAATAATTTTAATTATTAATAAAATCATTTAGATTAGGGACATAAAAGAAAATAAAAAATTAATAATTGTTTTAAGAGGTTATATTTAATATCTAAAAAGACATTGTTACATAAAGATAAAATTAAATAGAAAGATTAATGTAATATAATTTGTTCAAAATAAAATAAAATAAAAATGTGGAAACAAAAATTACTCAGTAAAATTAAAATAATAAAAAGAATTAAAATGGTTCTTGGTATTGACAACCCATGGTATTGATTAATAGTATTCATGTTTTTAGTTTCATCATAATCATATTAGATCTATGAAGTGGGATCAAATCTCTTGATATACAATTTTTTTATTCTTATCCGATGGTGCAATGTGTTACCATTTTGACTAAGTCAAAATAAAACAAAATAAACAACATAAAATTCCCTAGTATTTCTTTCATATGCTCTAGCAAAATACCCAATATAGTAGAGATATTGTAATTTAATGTTTAACATTTTGACTAAGTCTAATTATATAATAATAAAAACAAAATTAAATAGAAAGATTAATGTAACGTAATTTTCTCAATATAAAATAAAAATCTTGAAATAAAAATTATTCTATAAAATTAAAATGGACCATGGTATGGAGAACCCATAGTATTGATCCATGATAATCATGTTATTAGATCCATCTTAACTCTTGGTCTACCAAGTGGGACCAAATTTCTTGATATGAGAACCTTTACTTCTTCTTGGATGATGTTTAACATGTCAAAATAAAACAAAATAAAAAATAAAAAAATTCTTAGGCCCTTGGTTCTTTCCCATGGTATTCTTGACTTGTCCTTTTATGCTATGGTATTCTTCTCTAAGGAGAGAAATTAAGCTTTTGAAGATATCAAATCTCTTTATATGCAAACATTTGATTCTTCTTGGATGTTGCAGACCTTTAATTTTCCCATGGTATTCTTAAAAATGAGATTTTTTGAGGATATCAAATCTCTTGATATGCAACCCTTTGATCATTCTAAGATGAGCATTTGATTCTTCTAGGATGCTACAATGTTTAATATTTTGACTTAGTAAAAATAAATCTCTAGGTCTATGAAGTGGGATAAAATCTCTTGATATGAAAACCTTTGATTCTTCTTGTATGCTCCAATGTTTACCATCTTGACTAAGGAAAAATAAAATTAAATAAAAAACATAAATTCTGTGGCCCATGGTTTTTTCCCATGATATTCTTAAACTGTGGTTTTTCTATGATATTCTTCTCTAAGGTGGCATATTTAAAGGGTGATAAATAAACCAACCTAGAGAGTTAAGATCAACATAGTGGTTAATAAGTAATAATTAAATCAATTTAAATTTGCATTAAATCTGGATCTATAAGTTTTGAGAGGGATCAAATCACAAACCACATGTAGGCTAGTTATGAGGACAAATTAGGTTTTGGAATGGATTATTATGATATTATTATCTAAGGTGACCTATTTAAAGGGTAATAAGTAAACCAACCTAGAGAATGAAGATGGACGTAATGGTTAGTAAGTAACAGTTAAATCAATTTGAATTTGCATTAAATCGGGATCTATCAAGTTTTGAGAGGGATCAAATATCTAGAGTTACAAACCACATGTAGGATAGTTATGAGAACAAATTAAGTTTTGGAACATATTGTTATGTCCAAAGGTGTGGTGATTTATCATCTTAAGAATTTTAATTTAAGTATTATTATTTTATATTTTTTTACAAGGAATGCATCAGTAGACACCCTAAGGATGACATCTAGTGAGCTAACCTAATTCATAAAAATAAAATAAATAACTATAGTTATTAATAAAAGTATTTTGACTTAGTTAATTTAAAAAAATAAAAAAAGTAAATAATTTCTTTGACATGATCCAACCAAATACCCAATATGGTAGAGATATTGTAATTCTAGCTTTCTTTAGTGAGACATTTTGGAAGCTTTTTTGGTCTAATTTATCTAAAATCCTACTTGATGGGTAACATGTGAAAAGTCAAAGTGGCCTAAGGGTTTTTCACGTGCTCAGTCTATATATACAGTCAAAAAATGAGTTTAAATATCACAAATCAAGGTTTCACCTCAAGATTTTCTCGGGGCTGGAAAGTCCAAAAGGTTGCACTAAAGACAACCCAATTGTAATTTATATTTTAATATTTTTAAAGTAGAATTATATAAAAATAAAATAAAAATTAAATAGAAAGATCAATGTAATGTAATTTGCTCAAAATAAAAATAAAAATATGGAAATAAAAATACTCTATAAAATTAAAATAATAATAATAATTAAAATACCAATACCTTATATGGTGGCAAATATTGTAATTTAATGTTAAACATTTTGACTAAATTGAGAAAAAATAAATTAAAATTAAATAGCAAGATTAATGTAATGTAATTTTCTCAAAATAAAATAAAAACATGGAAATAAAAAATACCCTATAAAATTAAAATAATAATAAAATTAAAATGGCCCATGATATAGAGAACCCATGGTATGTTCTTAGATCTGTCTTAACTCCACATCTACCAAGTGGGATCAAATATCTTGATATGAAAGCCCTTATTCTTCTTAGATTGGGAAATGTTTAACATCTTGACTGAGTTAAAATAAAACAAAAGAAAAAACATAAAACTCTCGAGCTTGTGGCTTTTTCCCTTGGTATACTTAGCTTGTGGTTTTTTGCTATGGTATTCTTATCTAAGGAGACAAATTATTTTTTTGAAGATACTGATGATGACGATGATTAACTTCCACTAAGAACAATGCAGCCTATTGGGCCTCAAGAAAAGAAAAATAATCTAATTGTGATACTTCAAAATCTTTTTTTTGTGATCCAAAGGAAGAGAAATAATTGCTCAAAGATCATTATAGTGGGGTTGGATTAATAATTCAAAATTGAAAGTGTGGCAGATATTAGTAAATTGAGAGCAGATGCGAGTAAGATTCACGCAGTCTAAAGGGAAGTGTTTTTCATCTTCCACTTTCTTAGCATAAAAAATATGACAGATTCTATCATCCTAGGGAGCCTTGGGAGTACACCACCACTCGGTTTCACTTCAAAGCTGATGAGAATTACATCTTATCCTAGTCATGTTAATTTCTTTTCTTAGTTCTAGTCAACAAAGAGAGATAATTATGGTTATTAAGGGTGGGCTTGATCACCTCCTTATAGTGAGATAATTATGGTTATTAAGGGCGGGCTTGATCACCTCCTTATAGTATCTTAGCTTCCTTTTACCCTTTAGCTCCTTATCATCCAACAAGTTGTCCTTAAAATTAGAGGTAATAGTATATTTCACACTATCATAGCTTCCCATGATAATTTCATCCTTAATCCCCCAATGGTTGAGCCAAGACTTGAAATGCTTATGCCACTCGTGCCTGAGGCAAAGGTGGTGGTTCAGACTAAATTTAGAAGAATTTTTTGGGAGCCTCTTGGATTCCATGTTGTAAATATTCTTCTTATACATCGGATATCTAAAAATAATCGTAATTTCAATGGGGAATAGTCCAAGTTCGATCAAGAGGATAGGATAGGGAGTATTTCCCTTTATATTTAGGTTATAGGTTATGAATTTTCTTTGAATCATCTCAATTTTTCTCCATGACTCTCTGGATATATTAAAACCAAAAACTTCACATATGTATAACACAAAAGGAGTTATAAGAGTCTTAAACAATAACCCTTTTTACCCAAAATGCAAAGATCGGCTAACTTACAATTTTTTTCAAGCTCATAATAAGTTTTCCATCCTCCAATAATTCTTTTCTTGATGCTATAATTCCAGTCGAGATTTTGGCTTGAGGGGATTTGGCGGAGGTTCAAAGTTAGCTATGCCAACCAACAAAACCCTATACTGCTAGCCTTTTTGGCAAAAACCTATGTAGCGTAGGCCACAATCTCACCCAAAGTAGTATTGGGGGATGACAGAACAAGGTTTCTACATCTAAAGGTCAGTGTGATGGTTTTGTATGATTCCTAGGGCTTATTCTAATCTTCGCGAACCCTAACACTTACAATACAGATAATTGCAGTAACTTGCAGAAACATAATCTAACCCTTCGTGAAGTGCTTTAAACATTCATAACATCATGTCAATGAGAAGATCTACTACTTTCATGCATCTAATAAGCATTTCTTCATACAAATTGAGATAACAGAATGAATATACATAAATTTCATAAGTAAATACAAACACATAGATAGACAATTATGGCTGAAATTTTTTTTTGTTAGCTGTATTCTTTTCGGTTACAGACTCTTCCTCCATATGCACTACGCTAGAGGAGCCAACGCGCTTAGCTTACACACTTACCATGGTCTCTGAACACTCAGTAGCAGGAACCTTCCCCTTTGCCTAAGTACAGGAAACAAACTTTCCTGCCTTTAAGCTTACTTGCCCATACAATGATTTCCAATTCTTCACTTTCCTCCTAGACTTGCTATGAATCTTTTATTTATAGCTTTCTACTTTACAATACCATGGTCCACAAACCATGCATGGGTAACAAAAATCCCTACTTCTAACAAACTAAGGGACTAAAGCCCCATTTGACTCATATGTATTTTGTTCTCTACTCCCTCAAAATGTGGAGACTTTACAAGTATACAAAATTAGATACAAAACTTAACCCTAGGCGACCCTATCCCAACAAGCCCCCAACACAATTTTGTGACTCGTAAGTGAGTCAGTCTATTGGTGCCTCGACCTTCACTTGTAGCTCACTGAACTCAATATTCAGAACCTGCAGATCTATTTTTCCCTATGCAGTAGCTTGGCACACTTTCTCGACTAATTTTTCAGTAGTAGGGACTTCAACTACAAGGCCCATGGTCCTTTGTGTTTGCTGCATTCCATTAAGATTATTTTGCAATGTGAAAGTCAACTGACTAGCCTCTTCTTCCCATGGCTGCGTCCTTGAAGAGATTATCATTTCCTTGGGATGCAACTCATCGATATTTCTCTGAACCAACTTTCCTTCTTGTAGGCTTGCGAACCTTTGTACTAGTGCTAAGGTCCGTGTTGTTGACCTGATTTCATCAAATTACCTTTGCTTCTCCCTTATGTGTGTGACAATATTTTGGAGAGTGGGATCCTCTTAGAATGAGGTCCCCAATTCCATGGCCTACTCAAATAACTTCGTGTAGCCCTTAACACCTTCTTGCACTCTGGGCATTTCTTCATTAATAGTAGCCTCGTGCTACTCTAAAACTTCTCAGGAATTGTGGGCTATAACTTAAGTTGTAACTCTGAAATCTACAGCTAGAACGCGAATCGAACTCGACCGGTTTCATCCTTTGAATCCTTCAATGCAGTAGCCCACTTTTGAATATTCTCCATAGAGGTTGGTTTTGCTGGCATCTTAAGCTCTAGAAGCTGCTGTAGATTTGTGTAATGTTTGCTTCCAACTACTGGCTTCACGATGTCATCTCGTCTTTTTCTTTAAGTGCCTACACCTTCTCCTCGAAGATCTACTATTTATTGGTCTTCACATCGCCCATGACCAGTAGCATGTGTTTCTCCTAAATCCTCAATTCATCTAACACCCCCTGGTGATGTTCATGTAGAGTCTGGATGACGAGCACCACAAGATTCAATCTGAGGTTCTTCATCTACATCAATTGTGCCCTTTTTTCTTCTGTCTTAGTGCGTAGAGATCCTTATGTTATTTTAATAGTGCGGAGATCCAATGTCATCTCTTTATCTACAACTGACCCACTCGCTTGACTTAGTCTCACTTTCTTCCCACTCACCTATAACATCCCTGTTTGGACATCTAACAAGGAATGCATCGGTAGACACCCTAAGGGATGACATCTAGTGAGCTAAACTAATTCGTAAAAATAAAAATAAATAACTATAGTTATTAATAAAAGTATTTTGACTTAGTTAAATTAAAAAATAAATTATAAATAATTTCTTTGACAGGATCCAACCAAATACCCAATATGGTAGAGATTTTGTAATTCGAGCTCTCTTTAGTGAGACATTTTGGAAGCTTTTTTTGTCTAATTTATCTAAAACCCTACTTGATGGGTAACATGTGCAAACTCAAAGTGGCCTAAGGGTTTTTCACCTGTTGAGTCTATATATACAGTCAAAAAACAATTTTAAATATCACAAATCAAGGTTTCACCTCAAAATTTTCTCGTGCTGGAAAGTGCAAAAATTTGCACTAAAGACAACCTAATTGTAATTTATATTTTAATATTTCTAAAGTAGAATTATTTAAAAATAAAATTAAAATTAATTAGAAAGATCAATGTAATGTGATTTTCTCAAAATAAATAAAATATGGAAATAAAAATACTCTATCAAATTAAATAATAATAATAATTAAAATACCAATACCTTATATGGTGCAAATATTGTAATTTAATGTTAAACATTTTGACTAAATTGAGAAAAAATAAATTAAAATTAAATAGAAATATCAATGTAATGTATTTTTCTCAAAATAAAATAAAAACATGGAAATAAAAAATACCCCATAAATTTAAATAATAATAAAATTAAAATGGCCCATGATATAGAGAACCCATGGTATTGATGTTCTTAGATCTGTCTTAACTCCACATCTACCAAGTGGGATCAAATATCTTGATATGAAAGCCCTTATTCTTCTTAGATTGGGAAATGTTTAACATCTTGTCTGAGTTAAAATAAAACAAAAGAAAAAGCATAAAACTCTCGAGCTTGTGGCCTTTTCCCTTGGTATACTTAGCTTGTGGTTTTGTGCTATGGATTCTTCTCTAAGGAGACAAATTAATTTTTTGAAGATATTGATGATGACGATGATTAACGTCCACTAAGACCAATGCAGCCTATTGGGCCTCAAGAAAAGAAAAATAATCTAATTGTGATACTTCAATATCTTTTTTCTGTGATCTAAAGGAAGAGAAATAACTGCTCAAAGATCGTTATAGTGGGGTTGGATTAATAATTCAAGAAGATTGAAAGTGTGGAAGATATTAGTAAATTGAGAGTAGATGTGAGTAAGAGTCACGTAGTCTAAAGGGAAGTGTTTTTCATCTTCCACTTTCTTAGCATCAAAATTCTGACAGATTCTATCATCCTAGGGAGCCTTGGGAGTACACCACCACTCGGTTTCACATCGAAGCTTATGAGAATTACGTCTTATCCTAGTCATGTTCATTTCTTTTATTAGTTCTAGTCAACAAAGAGAGATAATTATGGTTATTAAGGGTCGGTTTGATCACCTCCTTATAGTATCTTAGCTTCCTTTTACCCTCCAGCTCCTTATCATCCCACAAATTATCCTTAAAATTAGAGGTAATAGTATATTTCACACTATCATAGCTTCCCATGATAATTTCATCCTTAATCCCCCAATGGTTGAGCCAAGACTCGAAATGCTTATGCCACTCGTGCTTGAGGCAAAGGTGGTGGCTCTGACTAAATTTAGATATCTAAAAATAATCATAATTTCAATGGGGGATAGTCCAACTTCGATCAAGAGGATAGGATAGGGAGTATTTCCCTTTATCTTTAGGTTATAGGTTATGATTTTTTTTTGAATGATCTCAAATTTTCTCCATGACTCTCTGGATATATTAAAACCAAAAACTTCACATATGTATAACACAAAAGGAGTTATAAGAGTCTTAAACAATAACCCTTTTTACTCAAAAAGCAAAGATCGACTAACTTACAATTTTTTTCAAGCTCATAATAAGTTTTACATCCTCCAATAATTCGTTTCTTGATTCTATAGTTCTAGTCGAGATGTTGGCTTGAGGGGCTTTGGCGGAGGTTCTGAGTTAGCTACGCCAACCAACAAAACCCTATAATGCTAGCCTTTTTGGCAAAAACCTATGTAGCGTAGGCCACAATCTCACCTGAAGTAGTATTGGGGGATGACAGAACAAGGTTTCTGCATCTAGAGGTCAGTGTGATGGTTTTGTATGATTCCTAGGGCTTATTCTAATCTCCGCGAACCCTAACATTTACAATATAGATAATTGCAGTAACTTGCAGAAACATAATCTAACCCTGCGCGAAGTGCTTTAAACATTCATAAAATCATGTCAATGAGAAGATCTACTACTTTCATGCATCTAATAATCATTTCTTCATACAAATTCAGATAACAGAACGAATATACATAAATTTCATAAGTAAATACAAACACACACATACATAATTATGGCTCAAAACATTTTTTGTTAGATGTATTCTTTTCGGTTACATACTCTTCCTTCCTATGCACTGAGCTAGAGGAGCGAACGCACTTAGCTTACAAACTTACCATGGTCTCTGAACACTCAGCAGCAGGAACCTTTCCCTTTGCCTAAGTACAGGAAACAAACTTTCCTTCCTTTAAGCTTACTTGCCCATACGATGATTTCCAATTCTTCACTTTCCTCCTAGACTTGCTATGAATCTTTTATTTATAGCTTTCTACTTTACAATACCACGGTCCGCAAACCATGCATAGGTCACAAAAATCCCTACTTCTAACAAACTAAGGGGTTAAAGCCCCATTTGATACATATGTCTTTTGTTCTCTACTCCCTCAAACAGTGGAGACTTTACAAGTATACAAAATTAGATACAAAACGTAACCCTAGGGGACCCTATCCCAACAAGCCCCCAACACAATTTTGTGACTCGTGAGTGAGTCAGTCTATTGGTGCCTCGAACTTCACTTGTAGCTCACTGAACTCAATATTTAGAACCTGCAGATCTATTTTTCCCTATGTCTTTTGTTCTCTACTCCCTCAAACAGTGGAGACTTTACAAGTATACAAAATTAGATACAAAACGTAACCCTAGGGGACCCTATCCCAACAAGCCCCCAACACAATTTTGTGACTCGTGAGTGAGTCAGTCTATTGGTGCCTCGAACTTCACTTGTAGCTCACTGAACTCAATATTTAGAACCTGCAGATCTATTTTTCCCTATGCAGTAGCTTGGCACACTTCCTCGACCAATTTTTCAGTAGTAGGGACTTCAACTGCAAGGCCCATGGTCCTTTGTGTTTGCTACATTCCTTTAAGATTATTTTGCAATGAGAGAGTCAACTGACTAGCCTCTTCTTCCCATGGATGTGTCCTTGAAGAGATTATCCTTTCCTTGGGATGCAACTTATCGATATTGCTCTGAATCAACTTTCCTTCATCTAGGCTTGCGAACCTTTGTACTAGTGCTAAGGTCCATGTTGTTGACCTGATTTCATCAAATTACCTTTGCTTCTCCCTTATGTGTGTGACAATATTTTGGAGAGTGGGATCCTCTTACAATGAGGTCCCCAATTCCATGGCTTACTCAAATAACTTCGTGTAGCCCTTAACATCTTCTTGCACTCTGGCCATTTCTTCATTGATAGTAGCCTCGTGCTACTCTTAGACTTCTCAGGAATTGTGGGCTATAACTTAAGCTGTAACTCTGAAATCTACAGCTAGAACTCGAACCGAACTCGACCGGTTTCATCCTTTGAATCCTTCAATGCAGTAGCCCACTTTTGAATCTAATCCATAGAGGTTGGTTTTGCTGGTATTTTAAGCTCTAGAAGCTGCTGTGGATTTGTGTAATGGTTGCTTCCAACTACTGGCTTCACTATGTGATCTCCTCTTTTTCTTTAAGCGCCTACACCTTCTCCTTGAAGATTTACTGTTTATTGGTCTCCACATCGCTGATGACCAGTAGTGTGTGTTGCTCCTAAATCCTCAATTCATCTAACACCCCTTGGTGATGTTCATGCAGAGTTTCGATAATGAGAACCGCAAGATTCAATCTGAGGTTCTTCATCTGCATCAATTGTGCCCTTTTTTCTTCTATCTTAGTGCGTAGAGATCCTTATGTTATTTGAATGGTGCGGAGATCCAATGTCATCTCTTTATCTACAACTAACCCACTCGCTTGACTTAGTCTCAGTTTCTTCCCACTCACCTATAACATCCCTGTTTGGACATGCCACTCACGTAGGCCTTGTTGAACCTTTCCCAATGCCTGTTGGTACTGTTCTTCAAAGTGGCCATAGAGATCTGTGGTAATTTCTTGGATCACTTTTCTAACTTCATCCAAGTCCCTTTAAGTGAGGACCAAAAGGATTGCGCCCACTGATCTGTCAAAATTTTGTTTCTTGCAAGGCCTAATGGAGGTCTGCTTCTTGCTTTTCTTGAAAACAAAGGGGGATTCCAACTTCGTGCACCCTTCCTATTCCACCTTTGTTTCTTCCTCCTCTTGTATTATATTTGTTTCTAACTCATCGACATCGATTATGGTTTATGATGTCGTCTTCTCCTACACTGCATTTTCTTTGGCCATTGCTTCTTTCTCCCTTTCAACAACTTCCTTTTTATGCACAACCTTTTCCCAAGTGGAAGACTTTTATGCTTCCTTTTTCTTTTCTCATGTCATGGTCTATGTGGTTGTTCCCTCAGTGGCATTACTGGTACATGTGTTGTCATCTAAAGGGTGAGCTAGTCACTTGACCACTTGCTGACATCCCCTGTTATGTCCTCCTCAACCACCAAGTAAGGAAATGTGTGCCATATCCCTATGGCATCCTTCTTCTTGCGAATATGAAAATTTTGGAAATATACTTTAAATTCAACAATGGTTTGGTATAATGTGTTCAATGTTGGTGATAGCCTCGACCTCTAGTTGATCACCGTCCTCAATTCCATCTCAAAGGGAACCGAAAAGATCTTCTTCTTTATGATGTGCGTGGGGTCCCTAGTGGCCCATAGAGAAGCAAACTTCACAACATTTAGGAGATATGATTCATGCTGAGAAAAATGACTATCCTTGGGTGTCCTCCCAGCCACCAATGATATCAGTAACAACAACGAGGCGTAATGAAATTCCTTGCCCTCATCCTAGGCCTCCTTGCAATTCTCCAAAAACTCCTTTCACAAATACTAAGCCTAATTATACTAGACTCCTTTGTCGCATTGCGCAGGGAAAGAGATAACTCGTGCTAATACTTCATCTACATGATGCTTTCTCATTACCTTTCCTCCTAATATATGTACGAAAAACTGCACCAACACATCCGAGATATATCAGAGGACTATCCTCGTGACTTCTTCACCAGACCAAATTCACTCTTCATTTGGTCCACAAACCTCTTTTCCTGCGTTTTTCTTCCAAACCCTTCCACAGGGTCCACTCCTTGGTATGGAAACACTGTAATCTAGTGGATGAACATGTCAGTTATGGTGATGGGTTCTCCTAGCCAGAGACACCCATCATGGACTAGTGTTAGTAATTGGCACATGCATATGGTCTTTATATTGGTGCGACTGAAGTGCTGCACCCACAACATATTCAGGAGCCTTGTGATGCCAATGATAGCTACTCATTTCATCAGCTCCAATCATGTGACTTCTGATTCTTCATAATATACCTTCGATATATATTTTTTTGGTGCCAATTGAGGGAAATTATCATGGTCCCTTAAGTCCCAATCCTCCATATTTGCTATTGGTATGCAGACCAGTAACGTATCCTCAAACATCGCTTTCCTTGGCAATAGTGGCATGGAAAACACAAACTTCGCATTGTCCCAATCTTTGGGTACCTTAGCGATTATTTTCTAAGGTGGGATATACTTCGATAACTGATTCATCCACTCAACCTGCTTAGCATCAATCTCCTCTATGCCTTCGTGTACTTCTTCCTCATCCAAATCCATCAGTTTTGTCGGCTATTGTGACCGATCGATCTTTCCCTTGTCACAGATTTCCGTGCAATTTTTCCGTGGTGACTACCTCACCGAGACCTAATGAGGTTTATTCTACTTCTTATCTCCTGCCATGGAAGAAAATGATTAGTTCTTGGAGACCTAGGCATAATAATCATAAATACTACAAGGATAGATGGGGATGGCTCTGTCTCAGGGGGAGTTGTAGCCATTTTATCTAGAAAACTCTTACGGAAATAGTCAGGTAAGTTTGCAAACTCCGGTCATGAAAAACATTCATCCAAATCTGAATCAGACATACAGTTCTGTACTCAGCATGAAGCAATGTGAAAAATCTTAAGGAAAACTCTTAGGAAGAAAAGTTTTTAAATGTAGAGTGACATGCCATATTTATAGACAAATTTGAATTCAAGTCCAATGTTCCCTTCAACGCAAGGTCATTAATGCATATTTGGTGGCAGATTTCCAAAGATATGCTATAGCAATGTGTTTCCCCCATTCCCTTCAATGGAAATTTTTCCATCCAATCTTCTATAATGCTTCCAATGGCCAATTTTTGGCCGAGGCACATGACATCCCACCTTATGCACAATTGCTTTGGTGCATCTCCCCTCGATGCCTCAATTCACTTTGTCATGCAACCTCCTTACTTTAGTTATACAACTTTCGGGGAGTGTAGTTTATAGTTTGTACTTCCTTGCAGCTCCCTTGAGTACTAAGATTATCCTACAATAATATAGTCATTTCACAAGGGTGAGATCACCCCTGTAAAAATTCAATCAACTACCATTGACCTTTCATGGGAATAATTCCCCATTCAGCTTCGTGAGTTGAACTGTGCCTTCATCTATAATTTCCTTAACAACATAGGGTCCCAGCGAATGCATTTGAAATTTTCCATGGGAATTTGTAAAATTACTTTCATATAGAAACACAAAATTGTCATTTTTGAAGGTGTGTTATTTCATATGGCAATCATGCCATGGATTTTCACGGTCCTTCAACACTTATTAATGAAATCCTGCCAAGAAGAAATCTTCTTCTAGCTCTACAAGTTGCGCGAGTTGCTCCTCCATAGTATTGCAATAGACCATGTCTATAAATTTTGTAATCTACAAACTTGGCACAATGTATTCCATGGGAATTACAAACTCCTACCCATATATCAATATGAATGGTGTTTCTCTTATCAACTTTTACAAGTAGTCCTGTATTCCCAAACGACTGTTGGAATGCGCGCAACTCAATCATTTCGCCTTGCATTGACAATTTTTCTCAAGGCACTCTCAAAAATTTTGTTGAAGGCTTCTATGTGCCATTCATTTGAGGGTGATAAGGTGTACTCTTTTAATGATATCAATTGTTTCATTTAAGATCTGTGTGCCCCTATCACTCATTAAAATCTTAAGGTAGCTAAATTGAGACAAGTTATACTCAAAGATGAACTTCATTGTTGTAGATGCACTACAATCCTTTACCGGTTGTGCCTCTACCCACTTCGTCAAGTATTGAGTCGTTGTAATAATGTATCTAGCCACTGTCTTTTTCTCTGGTGGTTGTATTGGACCAACAAAGTCTATCACCCACTTATCAAAAACCTGTAACATCACTTGCAGATTTAGTGGAAATTCATCCCTTCATGATGGTCTCTCCATCCTCTGACAAATATTGCATGCCTTTCAATAGGTCTTAGAATCCTTATGCACAATAGGCCAAAAAATCCAGTACGTAGGATTTTTTGTGTAGTTTTTGTCCTTGCGTAATGTCCTCTCGTTACTCCTACATGTGGTTCTGCCAAAATTTTGGGCCAATCATACTTTGGGACATATCCGCACAATATTTCATTAGAGTCCATTTTGTATAAGCTTCTAGATATCACAAAAAAATCAATGCCCCATACCACAAGTTCTTTCTTTTGTTGTGTCAAATATACTTTGGGGGTTGTACCGGTAGACAAAAATTGAATTATATTTGTGAAGTGATCATCTCCGGCATGAACAAAAAAGAGATGCACATTAGGCAAACCTTCCTCCAAAATTGTAGGCTGATCACAAGTCTCAATCCACAAGAGGTGATCGAGACCAACATTTAGGTGCCCTAACTTCACAATTACCTCAAAATCATATTCATGGAAAAAAAACAACAACCTGCAAATCCCCCCCCGAACGTATGGTTGTTGACCAAGTATTTTAGAGCAGAATGGTCTGTATACATTTTGAAGTGTGCTCGTAACAGATAGGGCCAGAATTTCTACAGCACCTACACCATCGCTAGCCCTTTGCACTCTATGGTTAAGTAGTTCTTTTTTGGCTTTGATAACTTCTGACTCACAAATACTTTGCGCGGTCAATAACTATTTCATCTGGTTGTGTCTACACAATACCTGGAAAAATACATGACGCATATACATGAACATGTATCTCCTTCTTCCAATCAAGGAACACTAAAATGGGTACGATGATCATTTTCTTCTTTAAGACATCCAGACTCTTCTGGCCATCCTCGTCTCAGCAAAATGTTGCATCTATTTTCAACATTTTTTCCATTGGCACAGTTATTTGTACATATGCTTTTAGGAACTTCCTATAATACCTGCTATGAACTAGTGTGGTGCACAACTTCTTAACATTCTTTAGAGCCTCCAAATTATCTATTACTGCAATCTTGGCAGGGTCTACCATCAATCCCTTCTTGCAAACCACATGGCCGAAGAGTATCCCATAAGGTTGACAGAATATGAACTTCTCCAAGTTAAGGGCTATATAATGTTTTTGAAAGGTATCTAGCATGAGGAGCAGACTAACAACATGGCTCTTTACCAATCCAAACATTGTCCAGTCATCAAAGTAGACCTCCAAAAATTTGTGGATAAATTCCTTGAAGGTTGAAATTACTACTCGTGAAAAGATTGTGGACACATTCTTCATCCCAAAAGGTATCACTTTATATTGAAAAAAACCCCACTCAGTTGCGAAGGTGGTTTTACTCTGATCCTTTGGCACAATCTTGATATGATGGTGCCTCGAAAACCCATCAATGAAGAAGTAGGCTTCTTGCGCTCCAACATTTTCCAATACCTCGTTCGTAAATGGTGTAGGGAATAGATCATGGACGCATGCGTCATTCAAATTTCTGAAGTATATGCATATCTGAATTTCATCATGTTGCTTCTTTTCTTAGACCACCATTAGACTCACCCAGTCTAATTCCTCCACATGTTCAATGATCCTAGCTTCCAACATCTTATCCAATACCTTGCACACCTTTTATTTATACTTGGGATTTAATCGGTAGGGCCACTGCTTTACTGAATTTACATTTGGCTTCTAAGTGATCTTCGTGACACCCAGATCCCCTACTATACCTTTTAGATTAGAGAAATTTGTTGGAAACAAGTTCTGATACTCGTGCAACAACTTCATGACTTTATCAACTCTATCTTCATCCATATAGATGCCTATCTTTGTAAAATTTGGCTATGCTTCTCATCCAATATTCAAATGGTTGGTCCTTAATGGTTCTGCTATATCAAGGATTTATGCCTTAGGTCCCTCAACTTTGTGTTGTATTTTAGACTTAGGAATATTGATGTTTATGGGATCTTCTTCACCCTACTCCATAGTCATATTATAACATTCAAGTGCATGGAACAACTGCGTACTACAATCTAGATGTACCCATTCAACTAGCTCTTGAAGCATTTTGAATATTGTAGCCTTGATCTCTTGGAGCGTTTCATGTATACATTCAAACCCATCTTCAGAGTAAAAATCTAACAAAAAGCTCTATTTCAGGACATCCCATTTTGTAGTCCCATGTTGCATCTCAGTTTACAAATACTAGTTCATTCGGACAGTATCCAAAGTATGACAAAATGATCTGAAAATAGGGCTCTTAGGCTTCTTGTCTAACTTATAAGAACCTCTCCCACTCCCAAAGCTTTAAACATTCCCAAGTCTTAATGACTAACCAATGTGGAATTAATTATGTGCTTGAAAATATGAGTATATGCTTGTATTTTCTTTTAACTGATTATACCTTAAATTCTGTTGTTGTGTTGTAAGTTGATGTGCTCAAATTAATATACAAATATACATAAAAGTAAATAAAGTAGCAAAGGCAATGCAACAATAAAGCAGACACATGGAAAACAATATTACTTTGGAGTTCACCCGCAATTCTTGGGCTACATCTCCGTGAGCTCTAGCTAATTCATCTAGGCTCTATGGGATTATGGTATAAGTCCTTTTTACAAGCTCTTGGCTCAACTCTTGTTGTCTTTACATAGAAACAGTGGGTTTAGACACCATGTTATCCCCTGGCTCTTGAAGCTCTGGCTCTTGGCTCTGGCTCTTGGCTCTTGGCTCTGGCTCTTTGCCTCTAACTCTGGCTCTTCAGCTCAGGCTTCTTTCTACCCTCTATTAGTTTACAACCCTCTTGGCTTTTCACTTGGCTTCCAAGTGACTCCCTTGGCTGCCTTTTTGTTTTTGCGTTGCCTCTTTTGTGTTAGTTTCCTGCTTCGACTTTACTTTCGGAAACCAACAATCAACTACAATCACCATCAACAACTCAGTAGCCCTCAACCAATCAACATCTATCATTCTGTGGCTTTTAAGCTAAATCAGCGTTGTCTGTTTGTTTTCCCTTTTGGGCTCTTTGTCTTCCTACCATAGTCAGCTCAAATCCCTTCTCTGAGCAATAGAAATCATTACTAAATGCCCTCAGGGATGGATGCCACCTATTCCATAATGGATGGAGCCACCGACACTTTAAATCCTTGAGAAACAGTCATTCCTTGTTTATATAGATAATGATGTAAAACACAGGAAAATCCGTAGAAAAACATTGTTCATCCAAACATCAAAAGTCCTTAAATCTAGTCTATTTCCCTATTAGGTCCGTCCTCAACCGCTATCGCAAGTTGCTTCGGCCTTGTTCCTTTGTATTTAAAAAATACACTAAACTGTGCAAATATTGCAAAAAAATTGGCTTATGGCGAATTTCAAATATTATGTGTTTTCATTTCGAAACCCTTTCGGGCCCGGTTTCATCGGGTCAAGAAATTTTCCTTCGTATTTCGTTTATCCAACAAAAAACAAAAATAAAAAGAAAATCGTCATTTGACAGATTTCAAAATGTATTAAATTTGGTTCATATTGTCGTCGGGTCTGGCCATCGAAATCACATATATAACATATAACATATAACATATAACCACCCCTCTGTAATGCACCGATGCGATATTGTGATGAGACAAGTCGCAATCGCAGATCGCACAACCCCGAGATCTTCCCATATAGCATGGTTTATGCGAATGCCGATTATGATCCACTGATATCAGCAATTGTGGTATTGCATCGGCCCAGTCCCATCGCATGTTATGCCTCTGATTTCCTCCGCCTATAACTGCCGATGCAATATGCCAATCGGATCTGAACCACTGATCAGCCAGATCTGACAGCTCCTCTGCAGACACTATTGAAGCCTTCGATAAGCTCAATTTCATGGTTTTCTTCATGTTTTTCGGTTTTGATAGTGCTATTCTTCAAGTCTAAAACTTCTCCTTTCGCGCTAGTTTTGAACATTTATGAGGATTTTGAAGAGTTAGAGGGTTTTTAGGACCCATTTTCAAGGGATTTTGCTCATTTTTCCAAAACGATATAGGTAACTTCATTTAATGGTAACTTCTGCATCCTAAGTCAATTTTGGCCCATTCAAGTTGTTATAGATTTAGAATGAGGCAATCTCTATAATGGGGCTAGTTCCAGGAACTTCCTTGGACTTTCATTTTTCCTCTATGAGTCTATCCAAAATAAATTTTGGATTACAAAATATGTGAACCCACTACGACTATGGTTCTTCTCCCCATGCTTTCATCCATCATGCCAAATGCTCACGTGGATTGTCCTTCCTTGTGTATTTCTCCATCACGCATTTATTGGCATACCAAAACCTCAACTTCATCATTCTTCGGTACTCCTTCCAATCAGCGAAGCTATCCTTATGTGTACATCAACATTTTGTAGCGTAGCTCGTACTATAACATCTAGAGATTGGAACCAATGTTCCTCTGGTACATCCCTTTCAAACTTATCCAAAAAAAATTAACATCTTCTAAACCAGCATAAGAAGGTAAATTTCATCCCTCAGTGGATATACGTTGAAGTGACTTTCTAAGCATGTTACAACACAGTGATGATACTTCATGTAATTGGTTCTGCCAAAGCTCAAGCTCCCCATTAGAATCTAAAGTGCAGGAACTATCCCTATCCAACGTGTTTTTTCCATCCATAGTGGGTTTTATCTAGTCTTCATCGCATGCAAGGATCCTATAAATTTGGTCAATATCGTCCTCTTCTTCATAGTCACAAACCAGTTCAGTGTATCAGGTACCCTCCATTAGATCCAATGGAACAATAACATTGAGCTCCTTTCTTTCGAACGCCATTCGATGCTTTTTGAGATTGATGACCATGTCCATGTCAAAGGACCAATCAATGCCAAGTAGCATTGGGTAGGGTTTAATATCACTGAATATCTCAATTACTTCAAAATACAATAGGGTGCACTATCCTTCAATATCTACTGTTACCCCATATAGGTGCCCCATAGGAATGATATTTTACTGGTTTACCATTTGTAACTTGATAAGAGACCAATACAGCATAGGTATCCCCATTCTCTCACATGTTTTTTATGGATAGACTTTCACATGGGATCCCAAATTGAGAATTACCTAATCCATCTCATACTCTCCAATTTTCGCAGTTAGTCTCATCTTGCAACTAGTTCGCTTCTTTCTTTTCCCCACCTTGTTTATTGTGTGATGTTCAAGCAAAGGATTATTTCTTCTATTATAGTTATTTTTTAGCTCATGTAGCCCTTATACCACCTTCCTATCCCTTAGAAGCTTCATACAAGACTTTAAAAAATACTCTAGTAATGAAGGTTCTATGTCTTGCGTAGCATTGCTTCCTCTAGACTTTTCCTAGCTTCCTGATGTAGAAGTTCTCATGAAGCTCATTTTAGCCACCATAAAGATTTACTTTTCTTTACTTGAATTGACACAACCTCCTTTCCAATAGCCTTGCATACCCATCCATATTCTTCTAGATGCTTCCCCTTATGTTCACCAGTAGCTATACCACTTCGCATAACAATATTTATGCTAGGCTCATCTTCGCAAGGATCCGACCTCATCATTTGAATGTTCTGTGTAGGCATCTAGGTTTGAGTCTTCCTTTCTTGTATCTTTATGATGAGTACTAGGAAATATTCTATGACATGGTCAAACTAACTACAATACTAACATGAGGGGTTTGTCGGATTCTGACAATCACACGTGAAATGATTTTCTTCCTGACAATTGTAACAAATAATATGTCCACAACCCCTTCCATCTCCTCCTCCTCGCCCTATTCCTCAGCCTTGGAATCCTCTGCGTGTTGTAGTTGTGCCTTGATCTTGTGGCTAATTTTATTCTTTCATCTTATATGTAGGGGTCCTCTCCATCATTAACTCATAACTTCAGAAGTTGCGCTCATCATGACCTACAAATTTGCAAAAAGTCAAAAGCAATTGTTATGGGGTCTGTACAAACTTTTGCAAAAGATGACAATTATATCTCGTGTGTTTTCTAGAAATTTGACATATAAAACACCATAATCCTACTCCTGTAAGTGGACCAGTGGTATTTTCTGGCTTTATGGGAACATGGTGTCCCCCTATAAGATAACTCTGATATACTCAGTAATGGTCCTTATCATGACCATGTGTTATAGACATATTTGGGCACTGCAACCCCAATCACATATGTCAATAAACCAAGGTCTCTTAAACCACTAAAAGTGTTGTTTCACACCCTAAAGGATCATGGTCAATTTATTACATCATTTTTTAGAAGTTCCACCTGAAAAACTACTCAAAACTGACCAAAGCTAAACCATACAGACTACTCCATGCTTAGGGTGCAATGCATACTAGCTTCTACACTAGCCAGGTGTGATGCATATTGAAAGGGCCTTCTGTGGGATGTGATGGGAAATAGTAGACAAATGGCAAAGACAATTTGCTAAGTGGAAACCCAGAGAATCATCTAGAAACTTTCTATATGACACTTGCCTCTCTGAATTCTCCCAGGGATGAGTAAGAGATCATGAAATCTCCAATTGGAACCAAGAACTACTAGTGAAATGACACTAACAAAAAACCTAGAAGCTGACTCACTCTTCTGCAAATATCTATAAATGGATCCCTCATCTGAGAGATCTGGAGGCTGGAATTTTGTAATTTGTAAGGAAGTGTTATTGGTTTCTCTTTGAGACATTGTATTGTTGGGTGATCTTGCTTTTCATGAGGTGAAGAGGGCTTTCATTCTAGGAGGATGATGCTAGATCAGACAGCTAGGTTGTAATCCTCTCTTCTACTATTAATAAAGTTATTTGAGTTTTTCTCCATATACTTGTGTATTTGTTAGTCTTACTATTTGTGAATGCAATTGTATGGTTAATGTATTTCTGATTCTACATTTTTTATGGTCTTATAGATCACTATGATTTGATGGTGTTTTTTTATTTGCCTCTATAGGTATTATCTAAAGTGGGACAAGTAGGAAAGGAGTGGCAAGATCTATCAAAGGAGAGAGGAAACAAGCAAGGAGCCAACAAAAAGATTCAGGTTGGTGCTCTCTACTTCTCTCTTATCTATCATACAGAAAGGAAATCACAAGTTACTTTGATTGTTTGCTTCTAAGATAGCTACACATCTTAGTGGGACTAGCAGATAAAAAAGACACTATTTTTCCCAGAAAAAAATGGCAACTCCACTAGGGAGTGATTATTTTGTTTGTTTTTTTATTGTTGTTTGCTTTATAAACTACAGACGGAGCGTGAAGTTATGCTAGCTAGCCTTTGAACTGCACTTTCTATGCAAGTTCAAAGTAGATCAACACTACTTCAGTCAATCTCCAGGTTGGTTTATGAATTGAACATCTGACTTGCAAACATCCTAAGTGCCCTGGTGGTAGCTCAATAACCTCTTAAGATCATACCCTTGTACTTTGTTGTTACTGTCTATCATAGCTCAGCCTAAATAACTAAACTTAGCTGCAAAATTTGAGCAAAAACCAAGCTCAGTTTTGTTTCCAAGTCCATTACACTGTCTGTAACTGGCAGCCTAGATGCATCACACTTCTCGCGTGTTTTAGGTGAGATGCTTCCTTATTTCCCTTAAGGATAGGTGTGATGACTGAATGATACTATTTCCTTCTCTGGAATTTGGTTTTTTCTTCCTTGTTTTCAGCTCTATTCAGTAGTTTTGTTGCTTATCATCAGTGTATCATTGTTGAAGCCTCCTTCCTTTACATTATTTAGCCTCCATTAATTAGGAATTGTGAATGTATTTATGTATTTTTCATCATTTACAGTCCTCCCTTGTCAAGAGTAGCTTAATCAAACTGTCGTCTTTTGATTCAAAAGTGTCCCAAGTGTCGTTTTAAGTCAAAAATAAGAGTTTCATAAAGTCTTCCTATTCTAGATAGTCAAATGTACTTTTGCCATTGTATTCGATTTGAATTATCAATATTTGAAGTGTCAAAAGTAGTTTTCCATTCGAAATCGAAAGTGTCGTTGTAGTATTCCTTTCATTTTGAAAAGAAATTGTTAAAGTGTCACTTTGAAGAAAATAGTTGAGATCTGTACTTAGTTTCCCTTTTTGGCATTCTCACATTAAGGAAACGGAAAAACAAATACATGCATGTGAATTTGCATTTAGACTACATGCGGAAAATGATTTAGGAAAAGTGCATTTAGTGTGTGCTCTCTGCTCTCTGTTGAAAGAATCATACTCTTCTTTCCTTAGTAGCTAGGATTTTCATTGCTAAAAGAAAAGAAATGACTATTTTTTATTTTAGATTGCATATTTAGGAATTTTATATCTACATCACACGGTGAACCTTGAAAGACAAACTTCTAAGAAAGATCAACTCTTAAATAAACCTGAATGAACATAAAAACGCTTTGGAATTGTTATCACTCAGGTTGTCCCTAGGCTCTAGTAGGGATACGGCCGAGGTAACCACAAACCAATATTTGGACTGCAGGTTCTAGCCCACCTACAATCAGAGAGGGCTCTCTCTTTTATGATTTAATTTTGTTGATGATGATTTTAGGCTAGCTGTTTGGTTCAGGGGTTTTTGTTTGTGTTTGGATGGAAGGAAAATGATTTCAGGCAGAGAGGTAATTTATGAAGTGATAAGTTTCAAACCATTGGGCATGGAGTCATGGGTTAGGATTACCAGTGCGTTTTCTTGGTCACAAGAGGAAAATGGAGCGGGATAGCTGCACATAACACAACTTTCAAACTAAAAGGATGAATGCCATGTAAGGAATGATAGGCACATAAGAATCTGTCACTCAGCTTAACAGAGGGAAGTATGATCTCTATCTAGGGGCAATGAAGAATCCCTGGATAACTGTCATGCGTGATAAGGTTAGGGCAAACATGAGCCACATGGAATTCATATTTATGCCTAAACAGAGGAAAACATAAAGAAACAACATAAATTGAGCATAGAGTGTATTTAAACAAATTCTAAGCTAATCTTCTTTTCTGCTGTTTAGATGGTAACTTATGAATGGAAATCAGAGGTAAGAAGCACTTATTGAGTTATGCAATAGCACGAGAATTCCATAATCACTCTTCAACCATTAAACATAGTGAACAATTCATTCTCCAAATCTCATAAGCAGTCTTTGATTATAGAAACTATCAGGTATTACAGTGCGAGTCTCTCCTGGAGCAAAATCAGCTAAAAATAGCTTCTCGACCAACCAACCCTTAATACAATCTTGAGGGCTGTTTTTATAGTGCAAATATCTCAAAATATTTATTACAATCGACCTAAAACAGGTCTGCAAAAAGAGCTTTCTAAACCTAAAATTGTGCCAAAATTAAATGCAGGTAAATATCTATTGAACTGTGTCAGAGGTAGCTGGATCAAAAAGAGTGCAATTTGGCCCTTGGTGCCTTGATGCAGTACTACTGGAATAACTATGCTTTGGGATTTGCAGTTCTGTTCTGGTGTGAGTTATATGTGCAATAACCGTGATTTGAGAGCCTTGAGTGGCTTCGCCCTTTTCTTTGACTTTGTTGGAAGGTGTTTAATTTTCACCTGCTTTGGGCCGCTGCTAAGATCCTCGCTAATACTCTTCGCCGCTACATTGATGGCTCCGCCATTTCCTGATACTCTTTGACATGCTTTCTGTCTGCATATTCAATCTGATACACTTTAATCTCTGTCCCTGGTCTCTCTCTATCTTCAAATTCATTTCATCTGGCAAAATCGGGCAAGTTGGTACTTTTTCGGTGCAAAAAGGGCTAAGGAATCAAAAGATTCCCTAAATCTTCCCCAATATCGCTCATTTCCCGCTAATCGTGCATTGAAAACTGCCTCCCTTTCTTGTTTCGGAGCTCTAAAGCTCGACTTTTGCACTTGCGCGTTTTTTCCTTTCTTTTGGCTGCTGACGTCTGCTATACGGCGGATGACGTCAGCCAGGTGACGTGGCAGGGTAACTCATATGTTACTGCGATGTGATAAACTTCTTCCGTTGCGATCGCAATATCGCATCGGCGGAGAACGAGAGGGTATTTATTTTGGAAATGCGATTCTTCCGACTGCCGATCAGTGATATCACGATATCGCATCGGGAAAAAAGGAAAGGGGCACACCTGTGTGGTATAAAATTTTGAGATATGCCGATGCGAGATGGCTCACCAGGATTAGAAGAATGTTAAGGAAATCAACAAGGGTTTATTGCAATCGGAAGGAGTGAGTATGTGTGTTTGAAGAGTATTTGAGGCCTCAGAAGGGGTCAGATAACCTAAAAAAGAATTTTATGCTTTGGAAGGAGTCCATTTCATTAGAAGATGGTTTGAAGGGCCAGCATGAGGGTTCTTGCCAAGTTTAAGATAAACTGAGCAATTCCAGGGGGTACTTATGGTTATTTTCAACCAGGGGGAGGGGATATTTTACATAAGGGGATAATTTTCATAGTTTTAGTAGGGGGGATGGGGAAAATATAGGGAGTTAAATAATAATGTCGGTGGTTAATATGGAGATGACAAGAAAGCGCTAAGTTTTAGAGATCTTAGGCTTCAAAGGGGAGATAGAGCTTTGTAGAGAAAGTATGGATCCTCTTGGAGTGAAGCAGATCTTCACCCAGGCTAATGACATGGAAAATGATGAACCTAAGAGATATCAAGCAGATCTTGACCTCTTTTGGGGAAATTAGTTAATGATTTCGGGAAGATGGAGAAAGGGAAGTTAGTTATGCCTGGTTTGAGCCCCTTCATATGAAAAATGCTTGATGACTGTGACCTAAGTAGAGATGATACTTTAAAACATGGTAATGAACAGACATCAAGATTCTGTAACCTCAAAACTACCTACCCAACCTACTTACCTGACATTTTTTCTTCTTTTAGTTTGGGTGTACTTAGACTTGCAAACCCAGCATTTCAAAATTTTCTTTTATGCCTTCCTATCTACAAACTACCCTTATTTCTTCCAAGGACCCAGATTAAGCAGTTGGCTCCTTTGATTCTCTACCTATCTAAGAATCTGCCAAGATTAAGCTGTTTGGACAAATTTTCATTCTCTATATTCTAAAATAGGAAATTAAAACCTAGGGAGACCAAGATTAGGCTGTTTGGACCTCCCTTTAGCTAAAAATTCTACAAAACTAGAAAGACTCTTCAAAATTGGAAAGAAATTAGGTGAACTCTGGGTATCATTCTTTCCTTGGTGACTGTTTAGCAAATATGGAGCATTGCAGCATGCAAAGTATGACATATTTGGCCTGTAAAAATGTCAATCATGAAATATGAGTAACCTGCTGCAACAGGAGGCTAACAGTGGCTCCACTTGGGGATGGCTTTTCCTTGTGAGAAGCCAGGAACAGTAGGTCAAATTGCCTCGATTCCTCTTTTATTGCTCTGCTTTGAACCTCTTAGTGCTGAATGTTGGATTGATTTGAACTTTTGGACTGCTAGCAGCACTTTCCCTTAATTGTTTTGCTGTTAAATTATGAAGCACCGCCTGCTTTCTTCTATGTGCCTTGGCATTATGGACTCTTACAACACAAAATCAAAGTGCTGATATTTACAAATGTTCTATGTACATCAAATAACACTGCCTGTTCTTTTCAGTCAAAAAGGATCATTGTAGTGCTTTAGCATTCGGCCATTGACAAGGCCTTCTTCAACTGTGCTGCCATCTAGAGATCTGAGGAAATATGTATTATTGCCTTGCACAATGCTGATAGTTTATGGACCTTTCCACAGAAAATCGAATTTTGCATGTTTTCCCTTGTCCTCTCTTCGTGAGTCCCATCTTAGAACTTTGCTGCCCATCCAGAAATCTTCTACTTTAGCCTTCTTATCAAACATCTTTTTGAGTTTTTCTTGCAGTATTTGAGCTCTGTCATAGACTTGCTCTCTGGTTTGTTGAAGATGAATGGTTTGATTAACTCTTCTCTGTATGTCATTTGGTTCAGCCCGAATTTCCTGCAACAGTTTAATAGTAGGAATGCCCAAAGATGAAGGAAATTTGGCCTCCATGCCATATACTATTTCATAAGGGCTCATCCCAATGGATTTCTTGGTTGAAAGTCTATCTGCCCACAGAGCATTTGTGAGCTTCCTATGCCAGTTCTTCTTGTTTTCCTCCAGAAATTTCTTTATGATATTGATGAGGCTTTTGTTGGACGATTCGGTCAAGCCATTACCTTGAGGGTAGTAAGCTGTGGAGTGGCCCAAGGTAATGTGGTATTTATGGCAAAAGTTGATCATCTTTTTGGATTTGAAAGCGGAAGCATTATCAGTGATGATTTTCTCAGGGCAGCCGAATCTAGAAAGGATATTGCTCTCAAGGAATTGGATAATGCTGGAGTCGTTGGCTTGCCTACATGGAATGGCTTCAATCCACTTAGTGAAATAATCGATGGTTGTTAGAATCCACTTGTGCTGTCCTGAGGAAAAGGGATGAATTTCTCCAATGAAGTCGAGACCCCATTGTTGAAAAGGTTTCTCGGTTGAAATGGGCTTAAGGGGCAAGGGCAGTAATTTTCTTTTTCCTTCAAAGATTTGGCATTTTTGGCATGAAACAACAAACTTCTTGACATCTGCAAATAGAGAGGGCCAATAATAACCAGCCCCTAAAATCTTGTCAGCTGTGGACTTCCAATATAAGTGTCCTCCACAGTGCCCTACATGGAATTCTTTCATGATGCTGTTAGTTTCATTTATAGTTCGACAATTAAGCAAAATACCTTCATGATTTTTCCAAAACAAAGCACCGTCTATGACACAAAACTTTGAGGATTTCATCCTTAAGAATCTTTTCTTGGTTCTGGACAATCCTGGGGGAGCACACAGGTTTAACAATACAAAGCAAATATCAACATACGATGGGGATTGCAAAAAGGTTTCACTGATCTGTGGAGTTTCCAACTCCGGTTCATTGCCCAGTTGATTAATGTCTAAGGCTTGGAAGTTTATTTCGGACATTAGTTTGGCTAAACCTTGTCCTTTTATCAGCTTGGTGGGTTTTATTTCAATGTCGTATTCAAGGATGCTGGCAATCCACTTGCCTCTTTTGCCTTCTAGTCCCTCTTGAGTTAATATATCCTTTACAACGGCGTTAGGGACATAGGCAATCACGTGGGAGTATAAGATGTAAATTCTGAAATCTTTGATGGCTTTGACCAGGGCAAAAGCTTGCTTTTCCATAATCTGATATTTCAAGGGGACATCTCTCAAAGCTCGGCTAAAGAAAGCAATTGGCTTTTCGTTGCCTTGATCATCTTTTTGCAAACGGACGGCAGCTATAGTGTGCTCAGATGCAAAGGAAAAAATGATAAAGTCTTTGTCGAATTGAGGACTGGTGAGGACAGGCATTTGAGTTAAGGCAGTTTTTATACTATCGAAAGCCTGCTTAGTTTCAAGAGACCATTTTACCTTGGCATCCTTCTTCAACATGTTGCTCAATAGCCTTATTAGCTCAGCTAGGTTTGGGATAAATCTTCTTAGGAAGTTGATCTTTCCAAGGAATGCTTGCAGTTATTTTATGTTTCTTGGATAGGGGATTTGAAGGATAGCTTGAATTCTTTCAGGATCAATTCTAATCCCATTTTTTGATATGATATGCCCTAGAAGTTTGCCTTCCTCAAGGGCAAACAAGGATTTCTTGGGATTTAAGGAAATGCCATATTTCCTGCATGTCATGAAAATTTTCCTTAAGTGCTTAAGGTGCTCTTGGTCAGATTTGGAGAATGGGGTTAGATCATCAAGGTAAACAACAAGGAAATCATGTATCTCTTTGGCGAATGCAATATCCATTGCCCTTTGAAAGGTAGCACCAGTGTTTTTTAGCCCGAAAGGCATTTTAACGTACTTAAATGTTCCCCACAGTGTGGTAAAGGCTATCTTGTCCTGGTCATCCGGGTGAACAAATATCTGATTAAATCCTGAAAATCCATCTAGTAAAGAAATTCTAGAGGAACCCACTACTCTTTGTAAGATATGGTCCATTTTGGGCAAAGGGTAGTGGTCTTTTAGAGAGACCTGGTTTAAATTTCTCAAGTCTACACACAGTCTTATCTCTCCCGTTTTTTTCCTAGTGGGAACTAAGTTGGATACCCATTCAGAGAATCTGATGGGTGCAATGATCCCAACTTCAAACATTCTCTTTATTTCTTTTTCAATAAGGGGAAGAAGCATGGGGTTGATTCTTCTAAGTTTCTGTTTGAACGATTTTTTATTTGGTTTTAAGGGGATGGTATGTTGAATTACTGAGGTGTCATAGGACTTCAAGTCCTCATAACTCCAGGAAAATATATCTTGGAATTGTTTGAAAAAATCCATGTATTTCAGTTTTTGATCACGAGGCAGATTTTTGGACAACTTAATCATTCTAGGCTGCTTTGCTGTTCCTATGTTGTGTTCTTCTATGGCAGCATTCAGAGTCTCCATCTTTGGCTTTTTGGGCACATCATTGTCATCGAACATGTCTTCTAATGGAGTCAACCTGACAAGTAGAAAATTACTCTTTAGATCAATAAACTGATCCTCTGCTTTGGCTGTTTCCTCTAAACACATTTGTTTCAGTTGTTCTATGTTTGTGTTGTTAAACACAGTTGGGTTAAGGATTTGTTTAACTGTTGCAACTGTTATAGTCAGGTGATTTTCTTCTGCTGGCTGTTGTGAGTCGTTCATGGCATCCATGTCAATGTTTGTGTTTTATTTCGGCGATGAAATGGTGATTTGGTTCAAAGGGAAGCTTGCATGTGCTAGCAAAGGTTGCTAGATTGTGGGCATGAATATTATGATCTCTTGCAATTTTGGCCAGCTTGAATTCACTGAAGGAATTGAGTATTTTGGTGGCAACAACCCTGTATGCTCTCATTCTACTGTCATTAGCAACAAAGTTACCTTTCATTTGTTGTATAATCAAGTCAGAGTCACCAAGGATGGACACTTTAGTAGCTCCTAGGACTTTGAGCAGTTTAAGGCCTAAGAGAAGAGCTTCATACTCTGCCATGTTGTTTTGTACATCTGAAATCGAGTCTATAGGCATGGCCTTGTGCGTGATTATCATGTGTACTATAAATCCATACTCCTGCCCCTGCTCCTGACTTGTTAACAGACCCATCAAACTCTAAATACCATCTGATTTCTTGTTTGAGGTTTGTATTGAGAGTTTTAGTTTTTAGAGGATTGGGCAGACTTACAATTTCTGTTTCGAGATGGTCTTCTTGCTGTTTGTTGGTTGCCTTGACTGTTGAGACAATTTCATGGGTATTGGAAATCGATTCCTCATTGATGTACGTTTCTTGCTCCAAAGATAACGTCTTATCATCAGTTGGCGGGCTGGTGTTATCATTAAATAAAATAAAAGAATCCATATCGGAATGGATTGAGTAAATTGGACAATTTTGGGGATTTTCCACACTGCTTACCACATACTTCATTAACGTTTCTCTATATAGTCTCTTTGGTTGCACAAAGACAGATATAGTGGCATAAGAGAGGTCGAGTTGAAGGGATCCTTGCAATTTTTCTCCCCACGATATCGATAGGAGCATGCCATACTTTGTGGGAATGTCAGCAACTACTACATCCATTAGGATTGTCTTGTTGGGTAATTGGACTAGAGGCGCACAAAGGTCTTTAATCAAGCCTAAACATTTGACTTGACTTGAGTCAAAGGAATACAGATCTTTGTACGGTCTTGTGACATCAAGGTTCAACCTTTCCATTACAACTTTGGGCATAAGGTTATGTGAGGCACCTGAGTCAAACATAGCATTATGCAATATTTTTTCATGTATGTGCAGACTGACATAAAAAGGTGGAACAGGTCCATATGTTGATTTTCTGTTAACTTTTGGACCAAACAGTAGCTCAGGGGTATTGTCTAAAACGTTTACATCATCCCTTACCTCTGGTAGTTGAAGCGACCTTTGAATTTGTTGCCTATATACATCATGTTTGGAAAGTTCTGAGAGGGGAATGGATATCGTGAGTTTTCCAATCTTTGCTTCTAAACTGAAGGGTTTTTCCAATGGGTTCTTGGCATTGATAGTGGCAGATTTCTCTTTTTCGGGCATACTCTCTATGTTTTCTTTTGGAATGTCAATGTTATGATGTATGACGGTTTGTGGTATTTCTATTTTCGGAGGATTATTTGGAGTTCTTTTCATATCTTCTTTTGGGGAGGAGGGAGGTAGAGGCTGATCAATAGGAGGCTGTGTGTCTGTTATATCCTCCACAGTTACCTGATGCGCGCTTGGAACAAAGCTGTCAGCTGGTTGATTTATGGTGACATTGTGTTTAATTTTGTTGAGCTGTTTTCTATCTTTTATTTTGCCAGAAGTAGGCACATCAATGGTCCTTGTTCTCAATTTGTATTGTTTGTGTACCTCGTACACAGGAGTATCATAGCCTTGTTTGAAATTGAAAGACTCTCCCGACTTTGTGTGAAATTGTTTTACATCAGGGTATGGTCGGTCCTCTTCAGTAAGAAATATTTGTTGTTCATTTTCCAAATCTATCAGGTTCATATGAGTCCCATCTGTGGCCTCAGTGGATGTAGATGCCTCCGCATAGTTTTCCTAGAAAGGAGGCCTAATATCATGGTCGGGACTGGCCCTTCCAGCGTTTTTGTTTTGAGTTTTTCTGAAGTTCGGGTTCCTTATGGCATTGGGCTGTTGACCTTCACATGAGTTTTCCTCTCAACATTGTCTACTCTATCTCTCAGCCTGTGGATGCCACTGATGATAACATCTATCTTCTGATCGAAGGTTGAGGGTTCTTCCTTGAAGGTGTTTCTTCTCTCAGTTCTGGCTCTGTTTCTCTTAGCAATTAGATTTTCCTCCACACTAACAACAACATCTTGCATTTTGTACAAGGCTTTGAGGGGCTCTTTCCCTTAATTGATATGCCATCTCAGTATCAAAGCCATCAGGGAATTTGTACAAAGCGAGATCAAGTGGAGGTATTAAATTTTGTGGTATTGCATCGTAAACATTATTAAACCTTGCACAGTAATCCAAAACCGTTTCCTGAGGTCCTCTTTTGATAGTATCATACTCGGATAGTATGTGTAGGCGATCTTTCTTTTTCTCCCATATGTTAATAAATGTCTGGTATAAGGCTTCAGGGTTTAATATGGAATTGGGTGTAAGTTCCCTAAACCAGGTTCAGATATCACCGGTCAAAATTTGGACAAAAATCTTCATTCTCACACTGTCATCATCAATTTTATAACTCTCGAAGTAATCCTGCATTTTCTTTGTATGTTGTAGGGCGGTGCAAGAGTTTGTGCCATCAAAATAGGTGATTTTTGTCTGGTAGTCCTGAGGCATAGCCCCGGGGATTAGCAGGCAGCTGTAAGGGCACATATCTATTAGCCATGATGATGGGGATAAGTGGAAAAACTGGGGTAACTGGAATAATAGGAACAACCAGGGTAGAAGGAGTAGTGGTGGTAGTAGGGATACAGGATGGAGGTGTAGAAGAGCTACTTGGAGAAGGGGGTGATGAACTAGGGGAACTTGGGGTTGAATGAAATAAGACTTTGATAGGGGTTGGAACACTGTTTGGCTAAACTGTTTTAGGACTCGCAACAGTTGGGTCTTCTTTTTGCTTTTGTTTTCTAATGATCTTAGGGATTAAATTCGGATTTTCAAAAAGCGTGGGGCGATTGGGATCAAGATTTGATCATGTATTACATGTTTTCCTTTTAGGAGCCAGCTTCTAATCTATTTTTTGGGAAATTTTTCTAAAAACACAGGTCGACCGAGACTTTCAAAGGTCAGTTTCTTCCTCTGTGGAGCTACAGACTAGTTTAGTGAGATTATCTGAGGAGTTCCCCAGTGGGGTCGCCATTATGTTATCACTTAGGTTGTCCCTAGGCTCCAGTAGGGATACGGCCGAGGTAACCACAAACCAATCTTTGGACTGCAGGTTCTAGCCCACCTACAATCAGAGAGGGCTCTCTCTTTTATGATTTAATTTTGTTGATGATGATTTTAGACTAGCTGTTTTGTTCAAGGGTTTTTGTTTGTGTTTGGATGGAAGGAAAATGCTTTCAGGCAGAGAGGCAATTTATGAAGTGATAAGTTTCAAACCATTGGGCATGGAGTCATGGGTTAGGATTACCAGTGCGTTTTCTTGGTCACAAGAGGAATATGGAGCAGGATAGCTGCACATAACACAACTTTCAAACTAAAAGGATGAATGACATGTAAGGAATGAGAGGCACTTAAGAAACTCTCACTCAGCTTAACAGAGCGAAGGATGATCTCTATCTAGGGGCAATGAAGATTCCCTAGATAACTGTCATGCGTGATAAGGTTAGGGAAAACATGAGCCATGTGGAATTCATATTTATGCCTAAACAGAGGAAAACATAAAGAAACAACAGAAATTGAGCATAGAGTGTATTTAAACAAATTCTAAGCTAATCTTCTTTTTTGTTGTTTAGATGGTAACTTATGAATGGAAAACAGAGGTAAGAAGCACTTATTGAGTTATGCAACAACACGATAATTCCATAATCACTCTTCAACCGTTAAACGCAGTGAACAATCCATTCTCCAAAGCTCATAAGCAGTCTTTGATTATAGAAACTATTTGGTATTACAGTGCGAGTCTCTCCTGGAGCAAAATCAACTAGAAATAGCTTCTCGACCAACAAACCCTTAATACAGTCTTGAAGACTGTTTTTATAGTGCAAATATCTCAAAATATTTATTACAATCGACCTAAAAAATGTCTGCAAAAAGAGCCTTCTAAACCTAAAATTGTGCCAAAATTAAATGCAGGTAAATATCTATTGAACTGTGTCAGAGGTAGCTGGATCAAAAAGAGTGCAATGTGGCCCTTGGTGGCTCGATGCAGTACTGCTGGAATAACTATGCTTTGGGATTTGCAGTTCTGTTTCGGTGTGAGTTATATGTGCAATAATCGTGATTTGAGAGCCTTGAGTGGCTTCGCCCTTTTCTTTGACTTTGCTAGAAGGTGTTTAATTTTCAGCTGCTTTGGGCCACTACTAAGATCTTTGTTGATACTCTTCGCCACTACATTGATGGCTCCGCTGCTTCCTGATACTCTTTGAAGTGCTTTCTGACTGCATATTCAATCTGATACACTTTAATCTCTGTTCCTAGTCTCTCTCTGTCTTCAAATTCATTTCATATGGAAAAATCAGGCAATATCAGGCTTTTTCGGTGCAAAAAGGGCTAAGGAACCAAAAGATTTTGTAAAGATTCCCCAACGCTCATTTCCCGTAGTGATGCGCGATTAGCGCTTCGCGCATTGAAAACTGCCTCCATTTCTTGTTCCGGAGCTCCGAAGCTCGACTTTCGCGCTTACGCGTTTTTTCCTTTCTTTTGGCTCCGGACGTCGGCGGAGAACGAGAGGGTATTTATTTTGGAAATGCGATGCTTTTGACTGCCGATCACCGATATCGCGATATTGCATCGGGAAAAAAGGAAAGGGGCACACCTGTGTGGTATAAAATTTTGCGATATGCCGATGCGAGATGGCTCACCAGGATCGGAAGAATGTTAAGGCATTCAACAAGGGTTTTATTGCGATTGGAAGGAGTGAGTATGTGCATTTGAAGAGTATTTGAGGCCTCGGAAGGGGTTGGATAACCTAAAAATGAATTTTACGATTTGGAAGGAGTCCATTGCATTAGAAGATGGTTTGAAGGGGCAGCATGAGGGTTCTTGCCAAGTTTCAAATAAACTGAGCAATTCTTGGGGGTACTTATGGTTATTTTCAACCAGGGGGAGGGGATATTTTACATAAGGGGATAATTTTCATAGTTTTAGTAGGGGGGATGGGGAAAATATAGGGAGTTAAATAATAATTTCGGTGGTTAATATGGATATGACAAGAAAGCGCTAAGTTTCAGAGATCTTAGGCTTCAAAGGGGAGATATAGCTTTGTAGAGAAAGTATGGATCCTCTTTGAGTGAAGCAGATCTTCACCCAGGCTAATGACATGGAAAATGATGAACCTAAGAGATATCAAGCAGATCTTGACCTATTTTGGGGAAATTAGTTAATGATTTCGGGAAGATGGAGAAAGGGAAGTTAGTTATGCCTGGTTTGAGCCCCTTCATATGAAAAATGCTTGATGACTGTGACCTGAGTAGAGATGATACTTTAAAACATGGTAATGAACAGACATCAAGATTCTGTAACCTCAAAACTACCTACCCAGCCTACTTACCTAACATTTTTTCTTCTTTTAGTTTGGGTGTACTTTAGACTTGCGCAAACCCAGCATTTCAAATTTTTCTTTTATGCCTTCCTATCTACAAACTACCCTTATTTCTTCCAAGGACCCAGATTAAGCAGTTGGGCTCCTTTGATTCTCTACCTATCTAAGAATCTGCCAGATTAAGCTGTTTGGATAGATTTTCATTCTCTATATTCTAAAACAGGAAATTGAAACCTAGGGAGACCAAGATTAGGCTGTTTGGACCTCCCTTTAGCTGAAAATTCTACAAAACTGGAAAGACTCTTCAAAATTGGAAAGCAATTAGGTGAACTCTGGGTAGCATTCTTTCCTTGGTGACTGTTTAGCAAATATGGAGCATTGCAGCATGCAAAGTATGACATATTTTGCCTGTAAAAATGTCAATCATGAAATATGAGTAACCTGCTCCAGCAGGAGGCTAACAGGAACCTAATGCAACACATATAGAATTCTAGGCTTGAGACGTGTTCCAATGTCGTAAAACCTGGTAACTATCGTTTTCATTGAAGGTTGGGTGATTCCTCCTCTTTGATGCGACAAGTGCCAGTATGCACTTGTGCTCCCTGTACCGTCGAGTATATATTGGGAGACCACAATAGGCTGATATCCTTTATCCTTAGGAAGTCTTGTTTGTTGCCCTATCGATCGGAATGCACTGAACATAGCATTTGGGAAGATTGATTACCATACATAAAGTCCTTGGTAATTTCTCTTTAATTTACCACCAAGGTGTATACTGTAGTTTTGTGATTGGTTTGGTAATCCCTCTATGTAGATTTTCAGAGTATTTAATTTTGTTCCTTTTCAGCTCCCTAAAAGAAAAGGTCCATCTCAATACTTGTCACTTCAGGATCATTAAAAATTGAAGGCGACTAGAATCATCTTTAGCTTTTTCTCAACTCTTAAAAGTTGGAAAAGCAAAGTTGTGTCAAAGTGTCACAAAATTTATTTTATTTGGAATAACATCCCTATTACTGCGTTGATCTTAGGTTGAGGTAATGGATTCCACCAATCAATGATTTCCCCTTGGGGGGAATCTTAGTCCTTTCTCTTCTTGGGGAGATATTGGTGCTCCATATATGGCTACATTATCCCTTCTAGGAATCACAATTGGCCTACCGGTATGGCTATTCTCAATCTCTATCATTCAAAACATTGTAATTCCTCAGCAATCGAATCAACAACCAAATGATACTAGAGTTTCTCCCTCACCTTCTACTTTGTTTGTTTCTGTAGGAATTTACAGGGTAAGTTCCTCAGACAGAACACCAAAAGGACACCGCTCACAAACAGATCACAGATCAATACACCAGTATTTTGACGTGGTTAAAACCCTCAGAGAGGGAAACAGTCCACGGCCTGCGCCAACGTGGCTACTACAGGCAATTTATTAATAAAAGAATGAAAATTTACATAAGCTTCTCTCATGCACGGTTAACCTACAAATGACCCTCCATGCGCTTTAAATAGAATTCATGGAGCAATCGGGTGTCAAGCCACAGATCAAGTGTCGGTAATACCGAGGAGAGAATGAACCGTCGGATCACTACATATCGTGACCGTCGGATTGTAAGTTACAAAATGTACAACGGTAAAGAAACACACTTTACCTAACTCTATACCTAACTCTATACTAGACCAAGTTGAACTT
>APFE030661610.1:0-13781 GCA_000404065.3 Pinus taeda | reverse complement strand
GGTATCAATCAAGTGAGTTTTATCTAGATCAGGGATAGGGGTACCTTGGGATCCTCCTCGAGCATCTTTCCTTTTCCCTTATGTGAAGACATTCTGAACTATAGAGGAGAAATGGAAGAATAGAGCTACCAGATTGTTTGTTTAACTGAAATTGCAGGGAGATGGCTTGCAAATGGCGCTGGTAAATTCAAAATTCTTCGAGCTTGACATGCATAATTCCAATAAGTGTTAAGAGGGAAAATTTGTAGGTGTTTGAGTTATTTTATAGAGGGATTCATAGGCGTTATAACGGAATTATTACCATTTTGGAAGCAGGACATTAACTTGGAACGGATCAGTTGGCGGGAGGTATTTAATGTCCAACGTTCAATTGCAATTTGGCGGGTGATTTGAAAGCTAATGGTCGATTGATGTGGATGGTGAGAGGGGTCGACAGGTGGGTGTACGTGACTAGAAGAATGGAGGACAAGTGGGCATGAGGGAATGGCGTGGGGACGAGGCGGCAGAGCAAAGAGTGTGATGGTAGTTTTCAGGGGGGATTAGGCAGTTTATCGTTTTAGAGGAGGGACCCCCAAAATGGCTTAAAGGACACCACGTCTCTACAGGCGGTATGAAAAAAACTTCATTTCGGACCCCCACCCGGTTAAACGTCGATAGTGTGGGGGGGTATGAAATTCATCCCCCGCCATTGATTCGAGCGAGGGTGATCTCCGCCTTTGGTTTTTGCCCAAACTTTATTACAAGCCAACAATATGTCAAATCAATCCATTTTATTTATAAAATGTCAATTAATCAATCATTAATTAACATAAAATGATTAATAATAATATTAAAAAAATTACAGCGGCATTAAACAAGCGCGCATTTACCTTTGGCATTTTGTTTTTTATTTTTCTCATATATATTTTTTTATCCCATTGTACTTCTTTTTCTTTCTTTTATTTTTCTTTTTTTTTTCTATTTTTCTTTTCTTTTCTTTTCATTTCTTTTCTTTTATGAGCTAAATAATTTTAAATAAAAAATAACTTTTTACAATATCCTTGTGAGATGAATGACTAAATAACCAAACTAGACTACTATATTTATAGGGCCCTAACACTGGGAACATATTTCTGAATGTTGTTGGGTTATCTTTGCTGGATGATTTTGTATTGGGTTCACTGTACTCTCTACTGAACATTTTATGACAACCTAATAGAAGAAGAATTACAAAGGGTTTTCCCCATCGTGAGTTTTTCCTTGATCTTTGAATAAACCTTATGTCTCTTGTTAATGTGTTGATTGTCTCCTTTGTCATTGTATTTACTATTCTATACTCAATTACTATTGATTGGAAATATTGGAAATAATAATTATTGATAAAAGATTGTTAATTAAACAATTAAATTGGGATAAAGTAATTGACATGGCATAGAGAAATCTGAAAATTAACCTATAGGGTGAGCATGATAAGAAGGAAAGTATAATGGTTCCATCAATGACCAAAGGGGAGATTTTTGAAATAAGTTGTCATTGATGTCAAAGGTTGTCTAAATGAAAGATAATGCTACATATTCAAATAGCACATTTCTATAGCACATTTATAAATATTGTTTATGGGTTTTTTATGACCCATTTGTATATCCTATCTTTGAATGCATTTTTACTCCATTTACATAGCTAAAATGGAATCATAACATATATGGTTGGAAATCTTATTCCAAGACCCTTCCAACGGTATATGGAACTCTCTCTAACTCCTCGTGTTTGAGGGTAAATGATTTTCAAATATTTACTATACATTTTGTTAGTTCCACAAGTCAGTCCAACCATTGGACAAGTCAGCGCAACCAGTGGAGAATTCAACCCATTATAGGCCTCAAATGCACTATAATAGGCACGAGAAGTAGCATTTCAAGTCACTCACTCAATCAATTTCGTATCTATTCAAACACATAAAGAAAAAGATGAGTTTTGAGGTTCATACCTCATGAACCATAAGTGAAGAGGAGCTAATTTGGAGAGACTTTTTGGCACATTTTTGAAAGGTTTTTGACCTATTTTGGAAAGGCTTTTAGCTTATTTTGGAAGAATATTTAGCACATTTTTTGAAGCTTTTTGGTCCTGGTTAGAAATCTAATTGCATACCTGTTCATGAGGGCCAAATTTTGTCCCCTTTGAAGGCTGAATCTGAAATCTATGTAGAGGGTTGAATTCTAGTATGTAACATCCAGTTTTGGGCTTGTCTTGAGAGCAGTGACCTATCCCTATTGAGGCTGAATTTTAGGATCAAAATTATAGTACAAAGAAATTCGAACTCAGGCCTAATTTGATGGTCAAATCCTAGTGTGTTTGAAGGTGAGTTTCAGATCTTCTTTTTATTATCTAACACTTTTATTTATTGAGGAGGTTGAATCGAGTGGAAGAGGTAGAGTTCTAGAAGATGAGTTCTAAGAAGTAAAAATAATTTTTCCTATCCACGACTGCCAACCATGCATGTGCTTTTGACCGAGCATCATCGTTGCTACTGTCGAAATCGCACCTTCTTCATTCACCCTACCCATCCACTATCAACTATGCTTGTGCTCCCGACCAAGCTCCACCATCCACTGTAGAAATTCCTTGTAGATTCAAACTGTTAATTGTAATTTACTAAACAATACACTTGAATCTACTCTACTCATCAGCAGAAACATTTAAACTATCTTGAAATCATGAAGCATACAAGAGAAAGAATTAAATCAACACATTACACAATGATTTCTTGGGAAAAACCACAGCTTAAAACCCTTGCTATATGTTTATTGTATTAGTCAGAAAATATGAGAAGATTACAATGCTTTTCTCAAGCCCGAGCAACCTCTGCACTATCTCTATCTGTCTCACTACTTCCTAGACAAGCCTAGGCCAATACTTAACCAAATTTTGGCTTGCCCAAGTCCCTATTTCCTTGTGTTGTTTCCTTGGGAATTAGCCCCCCTATTTATTAGGGAAAATCCTCAATATGAATTGCGCAATCCTCATAGACCTTCCTCTGACTGCATGCACCACCTGTACAATTTGGATGATTATAAAATTGATAGTACATTGTCCTTAAACTCCAATCTCAATTGGGTAACTCTCATATCTGACATTCATGAGTTATTTATGAGTGAATCATCAGTTAATTGGTTGAACACATGAAGCAACAGATGTTATGAATATAATTGATAAAAAAACGAATAAATAAAATAAATGTAAATATTAAATAATCAATATTGATTATGTTAAATAGTCATTAAGTTAAGTGAAAAGGCATGTCTAAAAGACATGCCCGGTCATGAAAAGATACCTACTTGGGTATATATATGCGGGTCCTCATTGTAACAATCATCACTTGTACTTTTTATATATAATAATTACAAAATGCCTCTTGTGTATTTTTTACATGAAGTCAACAAGCTATCAGTTTTTATGCTTCAGTGATATCGGAGCCATGGTGAAAAATATAATCATGCGAGCCCTTGAACATTGTTTCCCACACAATATGCCATTATGTTCACGTCCTGAATGCATTGAGCATTTTAATATAATTCAAGAAGTATTTCAGTGATTAGAAAATTCATGTGCGGAAGTTAAAGCATGTCTAAAGGAAATCAATAATAAGGAAGATGATAGTGACAGTGAGGAAACAGAACAAGGTGAAGCAGGAGAACAATATGTTGACCAGAATGATGATAATGAAAATGAAGATGTTGCAGAAAATGATCAAGATAATGATTCCAATGAAGTTGATCTTAATGTCAAAGAGGATGAAGCTATTGAAAATACAACACTCAAACATGTAGAATCTATAAAATAAGATGTAAATACAGTTGTAGAGGATGAAGAAATCAAGATTACTAATTTTGATGATGAATAAACAGAAACTACAGTTGAAGGGTTATGACCACCTATACGAATGCAAAGTTCATGGAAGCAAGGACTAGAACAAAAACATGGAAAAGGGAAACTCCGTTTCAATCGTTACAACCCACTTGAGGCCTATGTTGGTAGCGAAAGTATTGGTGGCGAGATCATAATTTATGGACGTGATAATATGAATCGAGATTTTGATGGAGATGTAGTTGCAGTGGAGCTCTTGCCTAAGGATCAATGGGATTAAGGGAAAACAATGAAAATTGTAGAAGATGAAGATGATGAGGTCCACTTAGTTCCAAATAGTGTTGATGATTCTGTTGATGATTCTCCTCGTGATGCCATTTTGGAGCAAAATTCCAAGGGAGTTGAAGGTCATATTATAGCTCGTCCGACTAGGCATGTTATGGGTATAATTAAGCAGAATTGGCATTCGTATTGTGGGTCTCTAGAGCCAATGCATATGCCTGCAGGTGGTGGTGGAATTGTCAACATTGTATTTGTATCTACTAATCGCATATTCCAGGGTTATTGAAGTTGGAAAGCTATGTTGGGTGACCCTAAATTTTATTCGAACATAAAACTCTTTGGAAAAAGTGATCATCTTTTATGTTTTCTTAAAATAAATTTAGAACCTTATGTGGATGGGATAATAGTGTATGACCATGAGACGAATACCTCGAGAAGGCTAGCACTGAAACATCCCCTCTGTAGTCGAATTTCAATCTTCTGTAAGTGTTTTTGTGTGAATAGGAAATTGGTTCTCATAGGTGGATTCCATCTATCTTACAAAAGAGAAACAAGAAATATTTATATTTATGATTTTGTGTCCACCAAATCAAGCCGCAAAGCTAATATTCCCAACCTTCAATGTTGCTTCGCATTTGTTGCTTGTTCTTCTACCAGACGTTTCTACTTTGCCAACGGGCATGATGGGCATGGCAACCATTTGGCGACTGTAGAAGCTTATGGCATGGAGGAGGATAAATGGGGAGTTTTTCCTCCCATGAACGAATCATGCATTGAATGTCGGGGTGTTTACAATGAAGGAAAATTCATGGTATTAGGCGGATGGTATCGAAGCCGACTGTTTTCCACCATCATCCTTCCGCCTTCCCGACAATCGACAAGTGTTCATCATGTCATAGATGTTGGTTAGCTTGTTGACCCTTCCTTGTCGATAGCCACTCATGTTGCAGAAAACCCCGACACTCGACACATCATTGACCTATACCTGCGGCATAAATTGCGGTGGGTCGAGTGGTTGAAGAGTCATGCCCTTTTAATTCGGGTCACGAATCTTGTGAATCGACATTTCCCTATATACCAACTCAATGCACCAATTGGACACTCTACATGAATCAAGTTAGACCCTCAACTCGAATTAACTGAGTCAACTAAGTCAAATTAGCTTAGTTAACTCGAACAAGTTGTCTTGTGATGTGGAGTTACAATTTTATTCCTTATTTAATTCAAGGACAAAATTAAATCAAGATTTTCTTGTTACATTTTCAACATTCACCAACTGTATCCTTTCTTTGCATGTTCATGTTGTCTCCCCTGTCACCGTGTGTTTCGAACCGACCATTCGTCATCCAAACATCGCAGTCAACAAACACCTTGGTCATAACCTTATTCAAGATTCCATTGTTCCACTTAGCCATTAATATTCCTAATTGATTAAGAATCATATAATATGAATCGTCAAAAAAAAGGCATATAAAAAGATACTATATCATTGAACACATATATGTCTTACAGCTACTGGAGCGGAAGGAGCTAGACGACAATGGCGAAGTTAGGTGATTAGGGTTTCTCAGACCTGCGGCTGCAGGCTGCCCTGTTCTCTGGCGCAATATCCTGACAGTGGCAGCTTTCTGCCTGGACGGAGTCTGGGAGTTACGACCCAATGGACTCCCCGAGGGGGGAGGGCAACGAAGTGCCGCATGGCGGTGGGCACCATGAAGGACCGGAGGTCACCAATGATGAAGAAGCAGTCCGAAACGTAGCAGAGGAAGAAACAGCGGCTAATAATAGCAAAGCGAACAATACGGTAAGATCTTCGACCTGCAAACCTGTAGCCGCGCACATGCCGGAAGTTGAATTACCTGGACCTAGTATAAATGCCCGTATTCAGTTTATGCAAGATCATGCCATTATCTACAAATTTATGGGTCTTTGGCCTACAGAGAGAGCATTAAGGAACTGGTTAAACAGAACATGGAAACCCAAAGGGGACATTACCCTTTTAATAGGTCCAAAAGGTTTTTTACTGCCATCTTCAACTGTCTTGAAGACAGGAACAGAGTCTTTGAAGGAGGGCCTTACTTCTTTAACTCAGCAGGGCTCTTCCTTAGAGAATGGAAGGCTAGATTCAACCCAGATACTGAGGATCTAAGCTATGCACCAGTCTGGATCCGCTTGTACTCGCTCCCATGGGAATATTGGGGAGAAGACTCTTTAAAAGCCCTTGGATCTAAGATAGGCGATTTTGTTAAAGTTGCAGAAGAAACAAAGGCAGTGCGACATACCACCTATGCCTCATATGCTAGAATCTGTGTCTATATGGACCTGAAACAGCCTCTTCCAGATAAAATACGCCTGTTCCATGAAGACCGCGACTGGATCCAAGTTTTAGACTATGAGCATGTCCCATTCCGTTGTAGAAGATGCCATACTCTGGGTCATCTCTACAGAGACTGCCCGCTGAATAATATCAAGCCGGATGTCCCAAGCAAACAAGAACCACAACAACAAGATGGGTTCACCAAAGTAAATAATAGAAGACGTGGACACAAAAAGACTCCTGCTAACACAAAAGAAAAAACAGAGAAGACCGAGAAGACGAAGCCATCTACAAGCAATAGCTTCGCAGCCTTATCGCATGAAGAACAACAGGACAGACCCGAACCTAACTTAAAAACCGGCAAACTTAAGCAGCCAGAAGCGTCCATAAATACCCAAGAAGGCAGAAAAGAACAAGCGGCTTCAGAAACCTGGTCCAATCCGGAGATGGAGATAGATAATCCATCCCACGCCCAAGATAAGGGGAAGCAAGCTGAAGGCACAGTACAAGAAGCACAGTTTATGGAAGATGACAGTGAAACAATAGATATGGGGGAATTGGATCTCCTGGGGTTAGAGCTGGCATGCAAGACAGGAAATTTTGACAGAATCCCTGAAACACAAGTGGATAATCTAGTAGAAATATTGAAAAAAGCTCAAAAGAAATATTCACTTGGAATTCAAACAGGCAGTCAGTGGGATGGTAAATTTATTTACAAAGACAGCAAGAAGAGAGGACGCAAGACAGCCTTAGAAAGAACGATAAAGATAGGTGAAGTTTTGGTTGAGTTAGGCAGATATGCCAAACTCACCAAATATTTCAATTCCAACCCCAAAACTTCCCAATGAAGTTAATCTCTTGGAATATTAGAGGGCTGAATGGCCCCAAGAAAGGAAAACTACTAAAAAATTTGATTATGGAAGAAAAACCAACCATCTTGTTTTTACAGGAGACCAAATGCAATTCGAGGATCTTGGAAAGAATAGCAGCCATGGCTTGGCCAGGCGGACAAGTCACCACGGTAGATGCACAAGGAGCCTCAGGAGGATTGGCAATCCTCTGGGATGCAGGAAAAATCCAGTTAGATAATATGAATGCAAATAAAAATTTCATACAGGCAGAGTTTCATATCCTGGGCACTAACATTCATGGTCACTTAACTAATGTTTACTTTCCACAAGAAAGTCCCCAAAAAGCAGCAATTCTAGAAACTATATCTCAGCTTAATAATAGCAGGCGTCTTCCACTCTGGATCTTGGGAGGCGACTTCAATATGATAGCCTCGTCCGAGGAAAAAAAAGGAGGCAGAAGCAGAATCAACAGGGATGGCACCTTACTGAAAGACTTCGTCCATAATAACTGGCTTATTGACATTCTTACAGCTAACGGCATTTTCACTTGGACGAACAAGAGGAGCGCCGCTCTACAAATCGCGTCCAGGTTGGACAGATTTCTGGTTTCTGATAATGCCGTTCATCTCGGAGGAGAGTTCACAGCGCATATTATACCTTTCTCTGGATCAGACCATTGGCCCATAGAATTGCATTGGAATCGGCCAGGTAACAACATCAAAAGACCATTCCGATTTGAAAATTTCTGGTTCTCTCACCCAGACTTCAAAGAGTTCATCCAGAAGGTCTGGCAAATTAGCAACCCAAATGCGCCTTCAAAAATGGAGAGATTCCAAAAAAAACTGAAGATGCTCAAGGCGGAAATCAAGCGATGGAACAAGAATACGTTTGGAAATATCCTCAAAGAGAAAGAGCGGATAATTGAAGGAATTAAACAAACACAACAAAAAATCATTTTAGAAGGGCGTACAGAAGAACTGGCACAAAAAGAGCAAGATCTGGAAAGCAAACTTTTAGCAAGGGAGGAACAAGAGGAAATCTTATGGCGACAAAAATCCAGAATCAAATGGCTCAAAGAAGGAGAAAAAAATACCAAATTCTTCCATAGATCCACGATCCAAAGAAGAATGAGAAATAATATATCGCAAATCATCAATGAGCAGGGGGAAAAAATGGAAACCCAGGAAGATATTGAACAGGAATTCACTCAACACTTCAAGGAAATGGGTAAGGAGCCAAATATAAATCGTACAGCAGCCATAGAAGAGATCACGCAGCACATCCCTCATCTAATATCAGAAGAGCAGAACTCCTTGCTCCTCAAGCCGATCAGCATGCAGGAGGTGGAAACAGCAGCCTTCTCCCTCAAAGCAGGTAAAGCTCCAGGCCCTGACGGCTTCACTTGAAACTTCTTTCATTATTTCTGGGAATTAATCAAATGGGAAGTATGGCAAGTAGCAGAAGAATCTCGCAGCATGAGGTGGATGTACCCCGGTCTAAATGCCACCTTCATCGCCCTAATTCCTAAATCGGAGGAGTCCAACAGGCCTGATAAGTACAGACCAATAGCCTTATGCAATATTATATATAAGATTATCTCTAAAGTGGTGGCACTTCGGCTAAAACCAGTGCTCCCTCACATCATATCTCCAGAACAGTCTAGGTATGTGGAAGGGCGTCAAATTCTGGATGGCATCATCCTTACCCATGAGATTATCCACTCCCTCAAGCAATCAAGGAAACCAGGTATGCTCCTCAAAATCGATCTCTCAAAAGCTTTCGACAGCATAAGTTGGGAATATATGCAAAAAGTTTTACATGCTTTTGGTTTTGATAATGCTTGGATAAGATGGGTCAGAGGCCTCATATCCTCTGCTTTCTTCTCTATTCTTATAAATGGCATTCCGACTTCAACCTTCCAAGCCTCCAGAGGAATTAGACAAGGAGATCCCCTTTCGCCGTTTCTATTCATTATTATGGCGGAAGGCCTGGGTAGATGCATTAAAAATGCCATACAAACCCAAGATCTTAAAGGCATCACCCTCCATCAAGCACCCACTATCTCTCACCAGCAATTTGTTGATGACAACATGCTCTTCGGCTATCCCTCAGTTCAAGAAGCCCGTACCTTAAACTCTCTGCTCCTTCTTTTCTCGAAAGCCTCAGGCACCCTAATCAACTCAATCAAATCCCAGATTTTCTTCTTCAATACGCACCCCACCACCCAACGAGCTATAGCTCGGATCCTCGGTTTCTCTATTGCCTCCTTACCTTCAAAATACCTAGGGGCACCTCTCTTCGACTTTGCCAGGAAGCACTCATCATGGACCTCCCTCTTGGAAAAATTAGAAGCCAAATTATCACTTTGGACTCACAGATCTTTAAACATGGCTAGTAGACTTATCCTAATCAAAGCTGTCTTGCAATCCATGCCTTTATACTTATTCTCCATTCTAGCTGCCCCGAAATGGATCCTCAAAGCAATAAAAAGATTACAGAGAAATTTCCTATGGGGCTGCTCTGGTCCTCACAGGAAATGGGCTCTTGTTAAGTGGGAGAAGGCATGTCTTCCAAAAAAGGGAGGAGGAATAGGCCTCCGTGATCCGGAACACAGCAATAGAATAATGGGAGCCAAAATCTGGTGGAAATGGCTAACATATCCAGATGCCCAATGGGCACAAATTTGGACAGCGAAATACGCCAACAATCTGCCTCTGAAGGAACGAGCAAGAATGACAGAAATCAGCAAAGGTTCAGTTATATGGAATTCAGCGATTCTCAACAAAGATCTCATACAACAACACTGTTTCTGGGAAGTTAAAAGTGGACGTGAAGCTCGTTTCTGGACAGACTCATGGCAACAGTTACCATGCATAAGTAACATTATCCAAGATCTCCCTAATCAGAACCTCACTCAACAAGAAACGATCGATCAATTCTGGATAGCTAATAACACAATTGATCATCGCGAATGGAAGGATGCCCGAGATATTTTACCTCACAGCACAGAGGAGGTTCAGAGAGCCTTAGTAGAGGAGCTAAAAAAGAGGACAATAATCAAGAAGGAAGGACCAGATTCGCTAAGATGGGGATATGCAGAGAAAGGCACTTTCACCTCGACGGAAGCCTACCACCTGATTATAAAAGGCAACTACATTAAAGATCAATTATGGGAGAGAATCTGGCAACCTCCCTTATGGCCGAAGATATCCACTTTCCTTTGGTTGTTGTCGCACAATAGAACTCTCACTTGGGACAATCTAAGGAAGAGGAAATTTGTAGGACCCTCAATTTGCCTTAACTGCAACTCAGAGGAGGAATCAGCAGCCCATCTCATGCACCTTTGCCCCCTCAGTCGCAGAGTTTGGGAGAAAATTTCCTTTCGCTGTCAAAGGATGATCAGAAACCAGGGGGACATAAACAACATGTTAGGATCTTGGCCTCAGCAACCATATCAGAGCAATATTCTCAACACCCTCTGGCAAATCATTCCAGGCATAGTAATGTGGAACATCTGGAAAGAAAGGAATCAGAAAGTTTTCAAAGACCAGAAGCTGAATCTGGAGCAAATCTAGACCATCATCAAGCAGAACATTCAGGAAACTCTCTCGATCAAAGATTGGTCCCAAGAGGATCTGCCATCCAACAACAAAGAGCAGGCAATTTGGAACAATTGGCAACTCCAGATAAATACTCCCAAGACTGCTCCAGGCACTTCTTCAACGAAAAGGAAAAACTCGCTCACGCAATGGACTCCACCCCCCAAAAACACTTACCTTCTTAATTTCGATGGAGCGTCCAAGGGCAACCCAGGTTTAACAGGATTTGGGGGAGTTATCAGAAATTCTCAAGGCATCCCGCTTAAAATCTATTTTGGATCCATCGGGTGGAATACTAATAATGCAGCAGAGTTGGAAGGCCTGTGGCTCGGCCTTCAAATTGCTCATCATTAAAGCTTCATGCCCCTCATTGTGGAAGGAGATTCGCAAATTATCATTAACATGGCTTCAAAACTTCAGCAGGGCTCTGCAGCACAGAAGGTCAGCAGAAGTTGGAGGATGGCTACCAGATTGGAATCTCTTCAGGCTTGGCTTCAGAACAATAAATCCACTTCTTTTAAGCACATCAGAAGGGAATGGAACAAAGCTGTTGACTTCCTCGCGAACCTGGGGGTAGAGCTTGGCAAGGAGTACCAGGAAGGAACTCCTCAGGTTATTGCTTCTGATTCAGATCGAGCTACTTTCCAGGAAATCATGAACAGAGATATGTAGATTGAAGCCACAAACATCTCGGATGCGGGTGACACCATGCATTTGGCTTTCCACGTGACCGTCACGCGGCGCCCTTGGGTCGGAAGTCTGGTGATTAATGCAGGTCATTAAATTGACCTTCAATGGCATTCATTGCCATTCTTTCTGCCCGAGCTACCAAGTTTTCTCGGTAGGTGCCGCCAGAATGTTCAGGAATTGTGATTTAAGGGTTATTCGCCTGTCTGAGCAGGCTGAGAATTTAGGCTCTGCACTGCAGAGAATGTAGGTTTGTGGGTTGAGAGTAGGAGTGTCAGGGTAACGCATTCGCGTTTCAGAGGTTCGCTCAGAGACATAGCTGGCCTCCTCTGTCTCCTTTCATCTCTGAGAACTATTACTGGAGGTCTGTGTTTCATTTTGGAATTGTCAATATGCCGATTCGGGGTCATGCTTCCCCGCGTAGGGGCAAGAAACATGGGGGTCGGGGTGTTCATAGCCCGTGCAGAGTTTCCCTGCTGACAGTAGCTTCGCCCAGCTCCCCGTGCTATGTCGATTTTTATTCAGACACGGACAATTCGGTCCAGATGGTAACTTTTCGTTTCATCCGGCGCACTAATCGACCGATTGTCTCCGCTCTCATCACTGTGGTCTTCACAGAGGAAGAAGATGCCGAGGGTAAGGGTAAGGGAATTTATGATATGCCGGAGCAAAGCTCCAACAGAAGCCCTCAGGGTAGCAGCCAGGAGGATAGCTCCTACCAGCCTTCCATTCAGAGCCAGCCTGAAGAAGACAGTACTGGCATTCATGCCAAGGAACAGAATGAAGCCTTAAGGGAAATTTGTGGCTTAATCGACATGGAAATTTCCAGTTCCAAGGCTAAGAATGTACCTGAGAAGAAAAGCCGCCTGAGCGTTTCTTTGGTGCTAGGCTGTATCCTGTTCTTCCTCCGGGTTTTCTGCGTTTTGAGGATATTCCTTGCGGCGTGGAGGTCGATTTTCTGCCTGACCCTGAGCGAGAGGCAGCGGAGTGGGAAGCTGAGCAGAATGTTGCTAAGCAGAAGGCCGAGGAAGACAAGGTGGCGGACGAAACTGGTACAGGGTAAGGTCTGGCTTTCGCTTCTGGTTTTTGGTTTTTTGCTCCTGGCTTGATGACCTTCGGAGGTCGTTTCGGCCCTGGTTTTGGGTTTGGGTGTCTCTGCACCAGCTCTCTTTCCGCTATGCTTGCCACCTTCGTCCAGCATGATTCTGGTTCTCGGACGTGTGTCGTCCGCCACCTTTGCTCTGTCGGTGCCACCTTCTCGGTTGTTGGACGCGTGTCCTCTCATCCTGGTTCCACCTTGTTTATTTCTGGTTGGTCTAGTCAGCAAGTTTTTTGTATTGTCAGCAGCAGTTTTAGTTTTAGTCATTTACAGGCTTTTTTGTCTTTTTCTACTGACTGTAAATGGTTTTTTAGATTCAGCAAAATGTCAATGTTCTTACCAGTAATGGTCTGTATCTCTTGTCAGAGAGCTGTCCATGCGCTCTCAGAGGTTTCGACCTCTTGTACATACTCTTCTTTTTTATTTTAATACAAATAGTTTAGTCTTTTGCCCAGAAAAAAAAAAATAATTAAGAGAAAGTAATTGCTTAGGCTCAGTACCTTGACCTTGTCTATACGCAGTCAGGTACCTTACATGAAAAAATCCTCAACCTTCAGAAACACAATCAAATAACTCCAGCTCGTTCAGGGTCGCATGCCGCTGATGGTATGATTGGTTCATTTAGTAGCAAAAGTAAGAATAAATATTCAAAGAATTATTCTCCTATTATAACTTTACCAGATTCCCCGATAGGAGACTCTTCCACCAAATTCCTGCAGATATCCATGTCGTAGAACCATCTATGGACAAATCAAAATCCAATGGTAAAAAGAAGGGGCAGAAGAAAAATAAACAAACCTCAAAAGAGAAATCAGATAAAAATGAATCTAGTGACAAAACTATAACTATAGTAATAACATGAATTAAAGTTATTAATATAGTAATAACAAGAATTAAATAATGATAATGATTAGTGTAATAGTGTCAGAAAATAGTGTTACAAAATAGTGTAACATAATAATAAAACATAAAACAAGAAAACAAGAAAACAATATAATAGTAACATGAATTAAAATTATTAATACAGTAAGAACATGAATTAAATAATAATAAAGATTAGTATAATAGTGTTACAAAATACTAAAACATAAAACATAAAACAA
>APFE030661609.1:10747-30424 GCA_000404065.3 Pinus taeda | reverse complement strand
GCCACAATGCCAGCACTTCCCCTTTGGCTTCTTTCCTTTGGACTTTGAGCGAGAGTCGCTATGCTTTCCCCCGGAATGTCTCTCTCGTGAGCGACCTCTGGCCATCATTACCTCTGATGTCGAGGTGTTTGCATTCGACCTCTTCCTCGTCTCCTCAGCCAACAAGGCTCCAACAACATCGTCAAACTCAATATCAAAACAGGCACTTTGGGTTTTGGCCATCTTGTATCAGCAAACACAATAATCTCCAAATATCCAACCAGCAATTTTAAAAAATTGCCTATGCCTTTGTTTTTACATAACAAAAGAAAATTTCTGCCTATGTCTATCTGTCGTTGTCTTTACAACAAAAAATGCCCTTTACACTTTTCAACAAAAAAATGCCCTTTGCAATTTTAAAAAACTGCCCTTTGCACTTATTTAAAAAACTGCCATTTGCACTTATTAAAATAAAAAATAGCCCTCTGCCATATGCACTTCTTTTCTTGTGTGACCCTTTATTTTCCTTATCTTTTTTAGAGGACAAGCCACTCTTAACTATAGAAATGACTTAAAAAAAAAAATCATTCTCTCGATTATTACTTTATAACTATTTTAATAATGCATATAATAATCCACGCTGATGGTTGACTTACTCAAATAGCTTCGTATGACACCAAGTGCCATTCAAAACCGTATGCAATTGATTTTAAAAAACCTTTTGATGCCCACTCTGCAGCATAAAGGCGCAGACAAAGCCGTGCACCCAACACCCTGCACCTTTGATGTTCCAGCAGACAATCCTGGGAAGAAAATTAATTGATAATTTCGCGGCTGGATCAAAAAACCCCTGTCACCATATAGCTCCCTAGACTCCCACCGTGGTAGAAACAAACGAATCTCCACTAGAAAGGGAAAAACACAGCCCTTTCCATAACTATAATCACTCTAATGGGCACTCTCGCCTTGTCCTAGGACCTCGCAATCCGCAACAAGGAACCCCAACCTCTCGGCAGCGCCATTCAAGTAGAAGCCAGGAGTCGAAAAACTTAGTCCGCGCTCTGTCCATAGTTATTTTTCCAGAGATCCATCCAGTTTTGTCTTATACACACAATTAATAACAGTTCTATTTTTTATCTATTGTTATATATCAATATAACAATATATCTGTTAACCATATACAAAGGTATAATGTGTGAAATGAACAACGCACACACAACAATTATGCGCATAGACAGATATACCAGCTCCACCCAATAAAAAACATCGCATCAGCAATTAAAACAGGGTCCACGCAATTGTTTAACATACCAGGTTAACAACGTATTTCTTGTAGAGCCCCTCTCCAGCAACGTGCTCTCCAATTACTGGCAATGCGCTCTCCACGCCAGCGACAACAACCAGAGGAAAAAGTCTCCACGCCAGCAACACCAATGCTCCACCTCCAAACTGTGCAGCTCCTCCAGGCAGCACCTCACCTCCAACTTGCTCTGATACCAATTGTTGGATCAGGTGCACAGGAAACTTAATTAAACACACAGTAGAAAAAAATAAACAAACACATAAGACACAGCTTTTAACGTGGTTCACCCAACCAAGCTGGGCTACGTCCACCAAACATAAGCATTAGGAATATATTAATCAAATTGGAGATTACATCAAGAAATCCTCACACACTCTTAGCAAACCATCCGAATGGTTGCCTATTATATAGAATAGAGAATCTAACAACCTCATAACTCCCTCACATCAAATATAGGAGGCATTAACTCCCTCCCAACAACCTGGAGCTAATCTAGGAACTGAATCCCTATTGTTGTCATCCTTCAGAGATTTTTGCCTAATTTGACTCAAACAGAAAATCTCAAGTTAGGAGGATTGGATGTGGCTAGTTGCAAAGGTAGATAAGAGAATTATAAATTGGAGTCATTGATGGCTATCTAGGGGTGGTCGTTTGGTTCTATTTAAATATTTACTTGAAGAAATCCCTGTATATTGGGCATCGCTCGCTCAGATCCCAAAATAAATATTAGAAAAAATAAAAAGAATCTTCTTTAATTTTATCTAGTCTGGGTGCAAGGAGGAAGCGATTCTACGTTAGGTCCGTTGGGAGAAGATTGCTCGGTCGAAGTCTTTGGGTGGCTGGGGTCTCAAGAATATTTTTATGTTTTCCCAAGCTTTGGTAGCCAAATGTGGTTGGCATTTTTTGTCGACACTAGATTTTTGGTCAATAGTTGTTACAAAAAAAATATATTTCCCCCTACTCACTAGAAGATTGGTGTTGGCTTATAGGGTCCTGACCTAGGTTTGGAGTTAATTAGCCAAAAAAAATCCTTGTACTACTGGCCCTTTCGGCAACAGTCTGTGGAGCGCAGACTGAGGTCTCACCCAAAGTAGTATAGGGGGGGGTGTTGGAACCAGGTTTCCGCACCCTTGAGATGTATGAGGGGTTGATTCTGTCCAAATGCTAGTCCCTGCGCGCAAGTTGCTTCGCGCACTTCCCTGGCCTTCACACTCTTATCTATTTTCCTTCACACATCCCTAACCAAGGTTGTGGAGCTTTCGCGCTACTGGAGCAGTGCTTTGCACTATTCCCCTAAGTCACACCCGAGATCTTACTTGTCTTCTTAAACCGGTTAGTTATCTTCGCGTAAATGGATGCCTTATGTTATAGTTAGTTATATAGTGCATTCATATGAGTTCGCACAACAAATAATAGTAAACTTGCAATTCATACCCAATAATACATAAAACAAGAAAAAATACACAGAAATATGTTAAAACTTCTCTTTATTGATGCTTCCAATGGTTATAGACTCGACCTTCCCTGTGCACTCAGTTGCAAGGGTCCACACACTTAGCTGCAGACTACTAGGCCTTTGCGCACTCAGCGGCAGAGCCTTCTCCTACCCTATGAACCAAAGACACACTTTACACTTAGACTCAATCTCTTAGACTCATCCTGCTTCTATCTCTTAACTTTTCTATGATCTCTTCTACACTTAAATCCTCACTCTATTTATACAATCCCATGGTCTTCGGACCATGGGTGGATCTTTCAAGCTGACATTACATTACAGAAACAAGGGCGGAAAACCCTATGACTCTATTATGACTTTGCGCTTTGTGCCCAAAAGTCGTGGAGCCTTTACAAAGGACTTGGTCAAAACTTGGGCTTTAGGCCCCAAAACATGCCTTGGGGGGATTCCATGCCCAACAAGCCCCCAACACAAACATCATGACTCACCCTTGAGTCACTCTGTTGGTGCAGAGATCTTCACGTGGAGTCCCTCCAACTCTGCTCGAACTGCTACAAGGTCAGGAGCACACTAAGTGGTTGCCTACTGAATCTCCTGTACCCACTGTTCCGAGACCGCAGTGTCAGAACTGCTTCCCTGCATCTATTCCTGCGTCCCTTGCATTTGTGCGAGCTTGCCTTCAATTGTTGCTGTAATGGTGAAGGCTTCATCAATCCAAGGCTGAACACACACCTTCAAGACTTATTATCAGTGTCGTGTGGTGTCCACTTGCTCTTTCAATGCTTTGGCCTGTTGCATTCGCTCGAGCCTCTAAGTGAGGGCCACCATCTGCACGGTCCCTTTAACGTTGTTGTACTACTACTTGAGCTCACGTGCCTTTATCTCTAAGCGCTAGATGATAGGGTCCTCCTACAGATTTGTGAGGACCTCAAATGACTCCTCCAACATTCTGGTACAGTCCCTTACTACACTTCCTATCTCTTCCAGCCTTGATGTAATAGCGTTGGCACACTATTCTCTTACTTCCAGAGGGGTGGATGGATGCGCCTTCAATCGCAGCTCTGCTATCTAAAGGTTTAGCTCTAGCTAAACCTTAGTCATTTCTTCTTGCACCTCTTTCACCCCTGCTACTAATATGTGGATGTGCGACTCTGTTGGTGCTTCTGCTAGGATGGCCAGCTTGGGGACCATCTGACAAGCTTCTTCCAATACCTGTACCATCTACCTATTCTATGAGACCACTTCATCGCATTGCAAGCTCAACTGCTCCATGTTGATTTTTTTCTCGCTCAGCACTTACAGAATGCGGCTCTCCCTAGCCCACAGTTCTGCAATAATCCCATCCTTCAGAACGTATAGCGTCTCCAGCGGGTGTGCAACCACGTTGATCCCAATACCTTTAAGTGCACTAATCGTAGGCCTGTTGACCTCATTTGTTGTAACTAGTGTCCCTTCTAGTAGCATTATTTTGTTTGTTTTCTGAGCTCGCAGCATCTTCTCTGCTACAGTTGTTCCTACTACAAGGTTGGTTGAAAGGGTACCAGCCTAAGGAGTGCGCACCTACAACTCCTGAAGCTGCACTCTGAGGGCCCCCAACACAATCTGATTCTCTTGCGTGAAGTTCTGGAGGGCCTCAAAGGTGACGTCATGCACTGTCTCATCGATGTCATGCAAATCACCCTCAGTAAGGGTGATCAGGTCGATAGACAACTTTGATGCCTTGATCTTCTTACACAGCCCCATCCACTCGCTCGGGTGTTGGCGCTTTAGTTGTGTTGATGCGGTTTGTGGGTCCACGCCACCCTCCTCTTCCTCTATTTCCTGCCCATGCAAAGGCGCCTTCGGTCCCTCACGTGCCTTTTCGGCTACCTCTTGTGCTACTATTGCTGCGGCCTTTTTCTGTTCTATTGTTGTCTACATAGCGTCCCACACCTCATACGCTTTTGCTTCCACGACTTCCTACCTACTCTTCTCTGTCAACTCCACCATGCGTAGTTTTCCCTCCTCTTTCTTCTTCTGCGTAGTAGACTTCTCTACTGCCACGATGTCTGGGGCATGCCACTCCGACGACCACATCTCCAGTACATCAAAAATTACGTCATCCATGGCTACAAAGGCTATCTCTCTCAATTTCTTGGCTGGGTCCTTGTGTGCTCTGATATATATGTTGTGGAGGGCCGCTTTAAATTCTTCAAAACTTTGCAAGCTGTTGTAGACATTGGTTGATAACCACGGCTTGCAGTTAATCCCCATTCTGATGTTTATTTCCATGAACACCTAAAATATCTTACTATCGTGGATCCAGTTTGCTTCTTTCGTGGCCCAACAACGAAGCATTCTTCGTGTCCTTCAGCAAATCTCTGTCAATTGTGGGGAATTGACTATCCTCTGGTAATTCCCCTGCCACGAGCACTATGGACAGTAGAAGCCATGCATAGTGGAATGTTTTTCCTTGTTCCTGGGCCTCATGGTAGTTTTCTAGGAACTCTTTGCATAAGAACTCAGACTAGTTGAATTGGACCCCCTTTATGCACTACTCAGCAAGTGCCACCACTGGCATGGGGACCTCATCCGTGCGGCACTTCTGCATGACCTTTCCTGCCAGTATCTGAGTCGCCACCCTGACTGCTTTGTTGTTGATATTTGAGATTGTGCAGCCCTGTTTTTTCTTCTCTAGCTTTTATTTCTTCTTCATGGCCTCTGTGATGGCCAAATCACTGCTCTTCGCCTCCGAGATATTTGTAGGGTCCTCTCCTTTCCATGGGAGCCAAGTAATGTGGTGGATTAAGTGGTCTATGATGGGGATGGGCTCCTCTAGCCACAAACACCCCCCATGCACCAGGTAGAGCAACTACCCGATGATGAATATCGTTATTAGGGTGTGGTGGAAATGTGGCACCCATAATAGGTTTAATAATCCTACCTTTTCTACTTCACGCAACCACTTTCGTGGCTCTAATTCGATAACCCCTGCCGCAGTGTTCTACTTGGGCTTCATGAGCTACGCGGTCTCTAGATGATGGAACTTCTTGTGGTTAGTGAGATCCCATCTTCAAATTTCAAGCTCGGCACCCATCCCAGGTGTGTGCCCTCAAAGACAATGTTGTCCAGGAGGAGCGGAGTCTAGAGAGAGCTCTTGCTCTCATAAAGATCCTTGGGCACTTTTGCCTTCCCCTTCCATGGGGGGATATAGGCAGGCAACTTTGTTGGAGGGTGCACAGGCTCAGTTTCTTCCTCCATACCTTCGTCCTCGTCTTCTTCGATTATAAGGTCCTCCAGGTCTTCCTCCTCCTCATCAGTTTCCAAGTTAACTACTTTCCCTTTATCTTTCATTGTTAACCTGGTGCACAGTGGGTTTCAAGGGGACACGTGTATAGGAATCATCGGTTGTTTCTCTTTATTTGGCCTCAACATGCGTGGTGATTTAGGGATTTCCACCACAATCTCGGTGCCTTTAGGGGCATCCCCTGCAGTCAGGGCCTGCGTGGCCTCTTCAGTGGTCATCTATGCAATTTCCATAACTTCCTCAGATGTTTCCATCTTGTTCGTCCAGAAATCTATCAATCTCTCAATCAAGGGCTCAAGCATTGCTTAGTACAGGGCAAGCAAATCTCGGCTCAGAATACACGAGGCATACAACAGCTCAATTCGCAGTTAACCAAGTGTTGTTTGCTGAGTAGCCCTTTGTAATTTATAGTGCATTTTGAATTTGAATTTGACCGTTCCCCCCAAATCCGGTTCATTAATACTCCCTTGGCAATAGATTTTCCCAAATCTTGCCCATAAAGCGCATCTTAATTGCCTGTCGCCCGCTCCATTTTGTCTCAAGTTGAGCATAACTTCATGAATATTGACTCCAATGGTCACTTTCCAGCCAACCTACATGGTAGCGCAACCCCCCTTGTGCGGTCGCGGACCTTGTGACACTTTGCTCCTGTGCACATTTACAACATTGCGTAGTTCCCAGGTAGAGTAGTTTATAGTCCTGCGCCTCCTTTCAACTACCTAGAGCACTAAGACTGTACTTCCCAAGGCTATTCAAGTGGCTACACCACCAGTATAGGGTTTCATCCGGTCATCCATCACTTTTCCTGGAAAATACCCATCTTTTATTATTATTGGCTGGGTTGCGCACTTTATCAGCTGTAGTGTGCCACCATGGTTGATCTATTTAGTAATATGTAGTCCAATCCAAGGCATCAGGCTGATCAATTCGCAGCTATAGTCCCCAAATTTGTCAACATTATTGTGCGCACCCTGTTTTATCACCCTAGTCTTCTTATCGAGAAAATATTCCTTTATCTCGTCCTCCAGCTTGTTGACTTCCACTTCCACCAGAGCGCTTTCCTCCCTTAATTACACCCTTTCTTTCATAATTTCTTGGAGCTTATGATCACTCTATCAGATTTCTTCCTTAGGTCCCAAGCGTTCTACTTCATTCAGTTGCACTACCCTTGTTGTGTAGGTACATCCCCTCTGTGGACAAAGGCGATCCCACTAGCCTAAATGGGGTCTAGCAAAAATCGAACAACGCTAACACGTAGGTTCCTAATTACAAAGTAAAGGCCAATGATGAGAGCCTACCTCGAATCCAACGCTTATATTCGTAGAAGAGTTGTCACTTCCGTTCTTTCACTTCAGCTGGTCACAATCCTCACGATCCTCGTGAATAGACACCTGCACATGCAAAGAACAAGACAAATACAAGCATAAAATCCAAGAGATGCAACTATGTATCCATCAGAGAGGATACAACTCAAACATCATAATAAAGACACATGAGTGGAACCATAATGATAGTCGTCTATTATTATTTATAAACAAAAGAGAATACAACCAAGTTCTGACGTCAAATCCTCCTTTGGTTGGGTGAATCAGCAACACATGCCTTGCAAAGCTTGTAAGGGATGGGAACAATCCTCTCTCTCCTTGATTACTTGGACATGGATCTCCTCCTTAAATATTTAGCCTCATAGGGATGAACAAGACCTCTTGCAAGATGAGCTTAGCAATTCTCAGACTTTGGGACTTAGATTTGCGAGCTTGAAAAGTAGAATTACTAACTAGCTTGTCAAAGGGGAAAGAACAAGATTATATAGAGGTAGGAGGAGTAGATAAGACCATCCACTTGATTCATGGGATTGTCCTTATCATTAGGAAGCTTCCATGAGAGGTGGAGAACTACTTCCCTCCTTGGGAGATACGAAGCCCAACTGAACCAACTCAAACTGGAATTAGTTCATGGATAGGTTAGAAGGAACCTTCGGAAGTTTGTTTGTTAAAAACTTTACCCAACTGGGTTGGTGCTAGTGCGACTCTGAGATAGAGCGCCAGCTGGTGCGCCCTCTTTGGAGGATTTCTCCCATCGGCGTGAGTGGTACACTGTGGAACAGCGCCAATGGAGAAAGGACTATATTTTTGGGTATTTTGCAGAAGGTGTCTTCAGGGCATATGGAGTACATACTTTTTAAGGGATACAAAGCAGGTGTTTTCAAGTTATGTCACTTCTCACAAGTCCCGGAATAGGTCCTCCAATGTACGGGAGAAGGGGTAACAGGGACGGTGACAAAATACTGTGTAACAAATGCACCCTAAAGCATGAAGCCCAAGAGAGAGAGGGGTGAAATGATTTACAAGAACATGGTCGACTGAAAACATGGCCGCTGGAGAACCTACACGAAGTACAACTAATAGCTTCAAATACATGATGTACATGGTATGGGCACAACCATCCATAGCAGAGTACATAAAAATCTGGATCCTAGGTATGGACGCAGCCATTCGATGAGGATCAATGAAATAGACTCAGGCATGGTCGCAACCATCCAGCGAATGAGTCATGTAGTGATTACAATAATCCACAAAATGCAGGCTGGATCTCAACAGACAAAATCCAGGGTCTTGCGCTCCAACTCGACCCGAACAAAGTACAAGTGCAAGCATGCGAATATAGGAGTCGAAGTCGAACATGCGAGAACATCGTCTGATTACCAGTCAAACATGAAGAACCTTCCATTGAGGCATGCAGGCTCCAAGGTACCTGAAGGGAGTCTCTGAGTCAACTTCCTGGATAATGAGTTGAAGTCGACAAGAAGCGACCTTGATCAAAGGTGGGCCATAATGTTTCCCACATCATCGACACGAGACAAAGACGGATAAAATGTTTTGTGTGAAGTATCAGAGGGCGGTTGAGTATTCTGCAGAGGTCAACTTCTCTTGAACATATCGGCGGCACGATAGTGGACTTGGCAGTATTTGATATCAAATGATCAAGGGTCATGGTGACAAGGCGATGAGCAGATGAATGATCAAACAGGATAACCCAAACCCACGGAGGAAAGTGTGAAACAAAATGAGATATCCCCACCCAGACACAAATGTAGACGAGTGCCATGTTCAAGAGCGACATACTGCCGACACGATGATGATTATGGTTCCTTTATTCCCCCACCATTTCTGGCGAGTACCCTGGTTATTTTTGGATGGCAAGCTTGACGGGGATAGCATATGCTTGAGAGGTGTCATCACGACGGAATCCGATGTCATTAAGTTTTAACAAATCTGACAAAGGAAGAACTCGGTGTCTTTTCACATTTAGAGAGTTTGAAAAGATAGCGAAAAGGAAACTCCAGGGGTGTCCTTTTTCATAAAGTTGTGTCTCTCGAGCCCGAAAAAGTATAAAACAATGCTCGAAAGAACCGCCTGATCATTACGACCGAGGATTACTTTTCATAAGTAGTGACTCTGATCTGAAAAAGTAAAAAAGCGATCAAAACCACATCACTTCGTGACCGTTAACGAACCGGAAACGACAAGTGTCCGACGATCTTTTCGTTTTTAAAACGGTTGGAAAAGGGTTTAAAGATGACCGCCTCTCATGTCCGTTTTAACGAGTCGAGAGGACCAACTCGGCTTTCTTTTCATGTTTAGAGAGTCAGAAAAGAGCAAAAGATGACTCCAAAGCGACTTTTTCGTGTATTTACCGAGTCCGAAAAAGTATAAAATACAACTCATTTCGCCATGAAAGCTCCATAAACACCTGTCGCTGCACAAAAAATCGGCATAAAACCCATTTTCGACACAAATATCCATGAAAATATTCATAAAATAACTTTTTAAGGCCTATTTAGGGTCAAAAAGCTATAAAATGGTGAAAATGGTAAAATAAAAATTACTTTTCACTTTTTACCTTTGGAGAGCGACATTAGGGCTTTTGGAGTGTGACCTTCAGTTGATGATTGCGACCAATCCAGTGGACCATTTCGAGCGCCATCAGTGCCAAGTAAGCAGTCTTGTCCTTAGCTTCATTTTCATCCATTTGGAATTTGTTTTTTATCGCATTTTAATTTCCTATGGGGGGGATTTTATTTTAGGGGTTGTGCCCATTGGCGCGGGTTTCGGGCACGGACCCGCGCTAATGGGGCAAATTTCCCACAGGGCGCGCGCCCATGGGCGCGACTGTTTTAGAAACAGTCGCGCCAACGGCCGCGTGCATTTTTTGGCCAATTTTAACAAATTCAAAACCCATTTTCTTGCAATTTCAAGTTATATGAGAGTCTAATGCATTATTTTGACTTTTATTTGCAGGGCAATCCGCAAAAATGGTGATGACATGGAAGGAACGGGAACATGACCAAGTGGACACATTAGCCCTAGCTGACGAGGATTGCATGGAAGTTCTCAGAGCATGTGGGCTCAAAAAATTCTTCATGCTATCCTATTTGCGAGCTCAGCCAAATCTCCTACAGTACTTGATCGACTTGTGGGACGTAGAGGAACAGGTGTTCCGGATACGGGATCAGGTGCTAGAGTTAGACGTGTCTGATGTCTACTTCTTGACTGGGTTGTCGCGACAAGGGTCAGTGCCTCGATTGACTGGGAGCAGGCCATCTGGAGAGAAGATGGATGAAGTGAAGGCTCGGATTTGCCCGGAGGCAAAATATGGGCAGGGCAGTTCGAAGGTGGATATCCCCACCATTCAGGATCTGACACTAAGAGCCTTACTATTCACTTTTACACAAGCTACGGGGGCACAAGTGCCCCATGAAGCTATGAAGAACCACTTACTATTAGCAATAGAGTGCCTTAGCCCAACGATTTTCAATTGGGCGTCAGCTGTGACGACCAATATGAAGAGGCAGTTGACAAAGGCCAAGCGGGGCAAGCTGCAACAGTTCGGGTATGGTTCCATCTTGGTGACGTTCTTCTTGGAATGTGTGCCAAGCTTCCAGGGCCAAGGGGCCTTTGTGGCAGACCCAGTACCTCGAGAGCTGAGGATGGCTCGATGGGCGGCACTGATGCCGAGGGGTGGTGGCGGCCAGCTGATGTCCTTCAGACTGGAGTTCTTCGGGTGGCTTCGCCGCCAACTGATCATGGTGGAAGACTAGCCGTATGTGGGGACAGACTTCACTGGAGATCCTGACCTTCCCTTGCCAGATGGAGAGGACTGGGACGAGGAGATTGGTACGTCCTCATTTTTTGATTTTATATTTTTATGATATTTTTTTGTTAGTACATGCTTGTCCTAATGACCTTTATATGCATATGCAAATGTCGGCCTAGAGCATCCAACTGGCTTGTCTTCCATTGCGAGGAGAGATCCAGTAGCAGCAGCAGATCCTCAAGAGAAGGGCGGTGACAGAGGGGAGCTTATCCAAAACCTCGAGGCTATCACTCTAGGGATCCCAGATTATGCTTGGCTAGCAAATGTCCCGCTAGCGTTGTTACACAGTAAAATGTCACTGTCACCCTGTCAGTCTCCTTACTGTGTCACAAAGTCACATTCACCTTGACTATGCCCTCTGAAATGGCTAAAAACCCTCTTTGCCTAAGTTAATTGAATCATCGCGTCTGTTCATTAAATAACCGCGCTGACTGGCGGAGGATAACGTAACTGCTGCGCTGCCAGCGCGGAAGCACACGTGTTTTCCGCGCTGGTCCAATTTCACGGACAGCGTGCCCTCCGTTTGTATCATTGTGCGCTGACCAGACCTCTTCTATAGTTGATTTGCGATGCCAGCGCACCAGCCCAGTTTTGCACCCGTGCTGATCCTGTTTAGGCGAGTTTGTTCTAACAGCCTACCTTCCAGATGTCTCCAGGCTTGGATGTTAGCATTGTTGAGGTCGCCATCCTTTCTCTGGCATGTCTGTTCGACTGATCATCCACTTATCTTGGGGGAAAGCTCATCCTTTACCTATTCATGGAGACTCCTTCTCCTTTATAAGCCTCCTCCATTGCCCATGAGCAGCTAGTTTGGAACATATAGACTTTGATTGAGGAATTCTTAGTGCATTTTAGTGCTGCTCTTTGTAGGCATTTGGTGTGTTGTGTGAGGATTGCTTTGAGCTTGAGGAAGGTCATGAGCTTGTTGCCTTGTATGTGAGAGAGAGACCTCTTTGACTTGGGAGATTTGCTTCAAAGGTGAATGCTTGGAAGACATGCTGGCTGGACCCTCTAGAGAAGGACTCAGTGTCAGGACTTCGGTTGTACCTTACTCTATTTTCTGATCAATAAAGATAGATGACTACTCTTATGGTTCCATTTCCATTTGTCCTATGAATGATTAATGCAAATTGTATCCTTCCTGACTGATACATAGTTGTTTTTAGCAGATTTTACGCTTGTGTTTGTCTTCTCTTTGCTTGTGCAGGTGTCCGTCCGCGAGGATAGTGGAGGACTTTGATCGGCTGGAGCGAAGGAGCGAGACGATCATCTCTTCGACAAACGTAGCGTTGGAATCCAAGTAGGTTTCTTCTACCCACTTGTTAATTACAACTAGGAACCTGCAGTGTAGCATTGTTTGATTGTTGCTAGACCCCCTTTGGGCTAGTAGGGATCGCCTCTATCCGTAGAGGGGATTTTCCTCTCCAACAATTTGGCGACTCCACTGGGGAGCTTGCTTGTCTCTTTGTAGTCCATCCTTGTTTTTTATTTGATTATTGCTTCCTTGTCAAAGTTTGGGGATTGATCTGCTGTTGATCTATTTCCTGGTTCATCCTGGGAATTGTTTTAATTGTCTTGAAAGCCTGTTACCTTGGTTTGGGGATTTTTGGTTCATTTTTATTTGTTTTTTAGCCCCAGCGCATTTTATTTCAGAATAGCTGCGCTGACATCGCACAGTTACTTCTTTTATTTCCCTGTCATCGCGCTTATACATTTAACAGTCGCGCTGACCTTGTTTTCGGGCCAACGCACTTTATCCGTGTCCTTCCGCGCTGACAGCGCAAAGTTGCTACAGGCACTTCTTTGTCATCGCTTTGTTGCTGAGGGGTCACCTATGCTGATCCTGTAAAACTCTTTTTTGTCCGAATTTGGCTTCCTAAACCTCTTGGTTTGGCTGTCCCCTGCTTTTTCCTCTGCAAAGCCTTCCTTTTTGCTTTCGTTGCTTGGTTCGCGTTTCGTCTTGACTGTTGCGGTTGCTAGAGTGTGTTGAATCATTGTTTGACTAGTTTTGAGTCTCTCTTTTGAGAAATTCTTAATTTGATTTCCTTTGATTGTTACTTGAAGGTTTGTCTCAGTCTCTTCACAATTTTGCATCTTTTTGCTTTTGTTTTTGCAAAAAAATTGGGTATGAGTGTTAATCGCCTTTGAGTGTTTTTATTTTTTATCTTTGGAAATCTCACCCAATTTTCTTGATTTGCACTTGACCGGTTCTTATATTACATTAGAATCATCTTGTGTTTGAGAATTCTCTTGCATAGATCACACGTGCATAATTAGAATTCTCATTTGTGCATAGATTACATTTGCACATTTTTCAAGTGAATTGTGCATAGATTACCTTGATCCTCCGGGTGTTTGCTTTTCTCCATTGATTTCACACTCAAACCCTAGGGCATCTAGCGGTCGTGTGTGTCTAGCCTCCCGTTCGGGATCTTGTGTTCTTGGTTGACCAGCCAACTTCATTTTTTGTTTTCACACTTGTTGGGTGATTTTCGAAAGTGTTTGATTGTGTTCCAAGTGATTTGCTTTCCTCCTTTGAATTCCTTGGTGTCTTGTTAGTCTTAGATCACATAGCTCATAAGCCCTTGTTTTCCTTTGATTTGGGAAACTAGTTTTTTAGTGACTTGGGAATTGTCTTGTGTGTGCATTGAGTGATTTTAGTTCTTTCACTTAGTGTTGCTATCTCTCTAATTCACATTAAAAGCACTTCTATGTCATTGAAAAGTAAAGCAAACTAGTATCTTTTGCATTTAATAGTTGAAAGGAAAAGAGCATTTCGTTGTTTTGTGCCTTCAAAAGAAAAGTTTCATTTCCTTGCTGTTAGTTGCATTAGGTTGCGTGATTGCTTGAATTCGTTTTGTTTGTTTGAAAGATTCTTAACCCTCTTATAGTTAGAATTCATCGAACAAAATGATGATCTTTGGCATATAGTTGCATTTAGGTGTTTTCGAGAGATCACACGGTAGGACCTGAAACTAAAACTTTATTCAAGATCAACCGTAAAATAAACCAAATTTATCTAAAAACGCATTGGAACTTAACGCGAATATCTAGAGGTCTAGGCTAGAGACGTGTTCCGGCGTCTTTAAACCTAGTAGCTTAACGTTGAGTGGTTGGGTGATTCCTCCATGGTGAGACGATAAGTGCTAGTACGGATTGGGCTCCCACGTACCGTAGGTATAAGGGAACTCATTAGGCCTTGCAACCTTTATCCATAGGAAGCCGAGTCTGCCGCCTTTGAACCATAACGAACCGAACACAGCATTTGGGAAGATTGACTGCAGTACGAAAAGTCCTTGGTTCTCATACGATTGCCAAGGTGTATAAGCAGTTTTACGGGTTACTTGGTAAACCTTTTTGCTTAGAATCTCCAGAGCAGTCACTTTTGATCCTTTTCAGACTCTCTAAAAGAAAAGGTGTAAGTGAGCGTCTTGTCAATTCGTGCTCATTAAACATTCGAAGTAGATAGAGTCATCTTTTCGTCCTTTTCTCGACTCTCGAAACATGAAAAGGTCAAGTTCAGTTCCTGTGTCTTAAAATTTATTTGGCCCCGATAACATTACCTGGTTAGATCTTGTGTGTGTTTGCTTGATTAGGTTTCTTTTGCTATGGCAACTTTCCCTGGGTTCACCAACCTAAGTTCCCCTCCTGAAGTGAACCCTAGCCATTCCCCTCATCTTGGGAATGTTGGTGCTCCTTATATGGCGACATTATCCCTTCCAGGGTTAACTGTCGGGTTGCCTGTTTGGTTGTTTTCAACCTCTCTGGTCCCTACCGTGTCGGCTGATACTCCATCAGTCCCTCCACCTGCACAACATCATGTTGAAGCCAAGGTGGACCTCTCTCCTTCGACGCTTACTTCTACGTCTTCTTCTCGTACTTCGCCTGGTGAAAGTCTCGATTCAAATAACTAGGTGGCTAAGAAGAAGAAGAACAAGAACAAGAAGAGGAAGTCTCCCAAGAGAGAGGTTACAAGTACCACAGTTCCCGTAAGTGCACCTAAAGTCGGGCCTCCTTCCGCTCCTCCGCAGAAGGTTAAGTTTCCTTGCCGATTATGCAAGGAAGACCATCTTCTTCGTGATTGTCTTGGTATCCCCAGGATCTTAGAAGTATGGTCCCGTGATCCAACTCGCCCCTCATCGTCCACTGAGGCTCACGGCGATGTTCCCTCCGCAGTTGGGAATGGTAAAGGGGATGGGAAGATTCGAATCCCCTGTAAACTTTGTGAAGGCAAGCATCCCCTTCAACTTTGTCCACTCATGGAAAAAGCCTCCGTTGTTTTGGAAAGTCTCCCAGCTCCCCTGCCCCAACTCCCCGTTGGATATCAACGTCTGTCTGTAGCTGCAGATCGTTCGCCTCTCGACAATGAGATTGGTTCACATTCTCCTCTTGTCCAGACCCCTCTTCCCGAACCTGGTTGTGCCCAGCCTGTTCCAGACCAACCATTGGTCGGAAAGAGTGTCGACTGGAGTTCACCTCCTGTCGACCACTCTGTTTCGGAAGAGTCAAATTCCCATGTTCTTCTCGTCTCGTCGGATTCTCCTGAGCTCGAAGCCTCTCCGGAGAATTGTGATTCGGTTTCTATCGAGCAGGGGGGCAACCATATGGTTCCCCCACCAAGTAGTTCGGTCGTGTCCTTCGATTGGAGCTGTTTGACTACCCCTCCCCTTCCATCCCATGTGCCTTTCTGGGTCACCGCCTATGCTTCCCATATGGTCCTGCCTGGCAGTGTGTTAGATGAGGGAGCATCGGTTAGTCTTATGCCCGTTACTACTTGGCGAGCTTTGGGTTCCCCATCGCTTGTACCTGTCGCACCGAATCTCACCGCTTTTGATGGAGGAACGAGTCAACCATTAGGGGTCCTTCCAAAGTTCCCTATCACTTTGGGAGGCAGGACTGTCTATATAGACGTCTCGGTTACCCAAGGCTCTTTAGACTTCAGTCTTCTCCTTGGTCGTGACTATGTGTACGCCATGGGAGCCCTTGTTTCTTCACTTTTCCGTGTGATTTGCTTTCCACACGATGGAAGAATGGTGACGATCGACCAATTATCATTCGCTCATCCACAAGCCCCTCCAGCACCATTGTCCTTCCCTTTTGGTTCTCATCCACTAGTTGCATCTGTCTCACCCGATCAACTACGCGGCCACCTCTCCCATGCCTATACCCAGCAATGCCGCTATCGTGCATAGTGTTCTGGGGGCATTGGGTCCTGACTTCCGAGACATTGACCTCCCACTGGGAGTGCCACTCTTGGAAGCCCCGACTTCCTATTCATTATGATGAAGTTCGGGCAGAGCATAGTTCTCGATCTTGTGTCAAGCTCCCTAAAAAATGAAACAAGGAGTCTCGAGGATAGTTTGCTAATGTATCAACCTCGTTAAAATAATGAAACGGCTTGTATCCGAGGATAGTTCATAACCATTATGTCAACCTCGTTAAAACAATGAAACGTAAGCTTGTGCATTTCGAGCGCATTATCATTATGTCAACCTTCAACCCATTTTCAATGGACTGAAGCTTGGGGGGCATGTACCTCGAATTGAGACACGATGCTGGGGGGTATGCCCGTTTCATTTCTCATAAAGCATAGTTTGCATACGCGATTCTCATGTGTGTTTTCAAGCTTTCATAAAAATAAAATATATGCGTGTACATTCCGCGACGGGTCGTTTGTTATGCAGTAGATACATCAGATTACATGTGTGTCGAACCAGACGCATAGCATATAAAACACATCATTACGTGAAGAAAAGATCCATCTAGGAATAAACATAAGCATATGAAAGTGAATTTTCCAAGCATAGTTTGCATGTGTGTGTGTGCTTTTAAGCTTGCCAAAAATACAAAATACGTGGATCGCATGTTGTGCAACTGATACATTAGATCACATTTGTATTAGACATTTGCATAGCATATTAGAACATCATCACATGTAAAAGATCCATCCAAAATCGGTATATATATATATATATATATATTATAATATATATATATATATATATATCTATATATATATATATATATATATATATATATATATATAATATATATATATATATATATATATATATATCGTGTGGCGCACTAAGGCGCTCAAAAAATAAGTGTATATGTCTCATGAATCTAAACGTTCTCAGTACATCTGAGACGTATGTCTCTCAAAACAACAGCGGAAATGAAACCTAGGTGTCTACTGTGGTGGGTTATGCTCTCTATAGTATGCCACCGCTTGTGCCACCCGCCTCAATAGGCGGTGCATCCTGGGTTCCACACCCACTGTGTGGATCTGCCAAGGGGACCTCCTCGATCCCCTAATAGTCTGGGACTCCTGCTAGTAACCCCTCCAGGTTGTGGATCACGGTCTCTGCCTGGTCCCCTCCTGCAGGAGCCAGGGCCAAGGCGCCAGCGCCTTGCTCTGCCCTCCGTGCCTCTGGTGCTAGGCCGAGGGGTCTCACGGGTCCTACATCTGCACAGCATGAGCATTTATCAAGACATGTACATGAAAAATACAAAAACATCACATAAATGAAAATGAAAAAGATCAAGTGTTATACCTCCATCATCCCACTGCTCTCCCGCAGGCAGCGGCATATCTGGGTCACCACGGAAGTCGATACCGGCATACGGCTAGTCCTCAACGAAAATGACCTGGCACTCTAGCCACTCTCGGAAGCAAAGGCCCCACGACACTGAGCGCCCACCACCTCCGCGAGGCATGACCCGAGACCACTTGGTGGCCCTCGTCTCTCGTGCATTGCGTGGCGGGTCTAGTACCATAGTCTGCAGCCGAAGGGCCGGCACCCGCTCAAACATGAGTTGAAGAAGAATGGACCCATAGCCGAACTGTTTCGACTCCCCACGTCGACAGTTGTTCAGTTGTCTCTTCATGCTGTTAGTCACAGCTGCTGCCCAGTTGAAAATCGTGGGCTGTAAGCAATCCAGAGCAAGTAAAAGGTTGGCCTTTGAGGCCTCGTGGTTCGCCAGGCTACCTGCTGCCCGCGTCACCAGGAAGAGTATCGTGCGGAGCACTATGTCGGCATGTTCACCGACACCCACTGATGGAATGTTGCACTTCCCTCTCCGTGTTTTGACCGCCTGTGGGCAAACACGAGCCATCAGCTGATCCAGCGTCTCGCCGCTAGGACGCTGCCCCTCCAGAATGGGCATCGCACCTCGGCGAGACAACCCAGTCAGAAGATAAATGTCTGTGGAGTCGAACTCAATGTCTCGACCCCGGATGGTGAATTTCCCATCTACTGGGTTCCACGCTCTAATCAGTAACTCCAGTAAATCCGGCTGAGCTCTCAACCGCGGAGTGAGGAAGAATTTCATTAAACCGCATGCCCGCATTGCATTGCGGCATCCGACATCGGCAAATGCGGCTATATCGACATTATCATGGTCTCTCTCTTGCCATGTGAAAGCCATTTTGCCCTGCAAGATCACCCAGAAGTCATTAGGCGGCCTACATTTGAGAATTGGCAATTAACTTGTAAAAAATCAAATGTCACGGCGCCAGCGCGACTGTTTCTAAAACAGTCGCGCTGAAAATGGCCGCCAGTGTATTTTTCTCTGGGTCAGCGCGGAAGGACATAGGTTTTCCGCGCTGACCCAGAAAGTGGTGCGTGTTGGGAAACCCGATCAGCGCGGACCTGATAGGGAAATCCGCGCTGGCCGAGAGCGCACCAACATTCAAGAAATTTGGCCAAATAGCCAAATCCCACGGTGGATTTGCATAAAAATACAACCAAAATAGAGCGCAGGGCAAGAGGGACCTACCTGGAATCGACGGTCGAGAAATTGGCGTCCGGATGAGGAAGAATCAGCTCCGTCAACTTTGTAGTATTTCAACGTTCTTCAGAGCTCCAATGGTAAAATGGTAAAAATGATTTTTACAAACCTTCTATTTATAGTAAAAACTCCTAAATTTGACTATAAGGCCTTAAGAATGTGGGTTTTTGCTATAGTTTTGCCATAAAGTCAATCCGAATGTAATTAATTATGCTTTAATGCATGTTTTATTATGTTTTTTCGACAAATCGAACAGGTTTACGCGGGTATTTCCTTGTGCAAGTCTTCGGAACCGGCAAAGTCATGGTGGATTCGTATACACTTGATCCAAAAAATGTCGTCGTTAAGCTCTTTTCCGACATAAAACAAGGAAAGATTGCCGAGCCTCCTCTCAGCTCGCCTAAAGGAACGAGAGGCGGTCGTTTTAAAAGCTCTTTTTTGACCGTTTAAAATAACAAAGATTGCCGGGTGTTTGTCGTTTCGCACTCGTTATTGGTTCTAAAACGACGTGCTTCTGGCCGCTTTTTTACTTTTTCGGGTCGAAGCCACTACTTACGAAAAGTACTCCTCAGTCGTAATGATTGGGCGGTTCTCTCGGGCATCGTTTTATACTTTTTCAGGCTCGAGAGACACAACTTTACGAAAAAGCACCCCCTTGGAGTTTCCTTTTCAGCTGTCTTTTCAAACTCTCTAAACATGAAA